>JAOQMS010000007.1:25362338-25384379 GCA_027563885.1 Erythroxylum longipes
TTTTTAAAATTTTCGGTACCGGCCGATATTTGACCGGTATTTTGAATACCGCCGGTACCGACCGGTATTTACATCCGATACCATAACTTGAATTTTGGTACCAGTTTTAATCTAGTACGATGCATACCGGCCACTACCGACCGGTACATACCGATATTCATAACAATGTTCACAACACAAAACCTCTGAAATGTATCCAAATGATAGAAATTTACAAGAAACATGTTGAGAGATGGAATCTTATTGGTTTTCGGGTGATAAAAAGATGGCTTTACGGAAGTAAATACTATCCCGAAGCCCCGTCAACATCAGAATGAGAACTATCCCGAAGGATTCCTAACCCACACATCAAAATTTAGTAACTATATCAATCCGATGAAAAACCCGCAAGAGGCAAACCTCCATGTGTCTCCCAACATTATCCCCGCCTGAAATTGAATCACCCAACGCCATACTTCACCTCACGCCCAGAGTGTTCACTCGTAGGTGTCTTGTCTCGTCTAGTCACACCACATTATCTCCACCTCGTACTTTGTTTAGTCGGTTATTTGTCGTTTAATAGAATCTTTAATCTTTAAATAACCGTAACATGGACAGACGCTGAACTCTCTCCTGCTATATTGCTTCCACGAGTCCCCCTCCTGCGTCATCTAACCTCCACCTGTCACGATAAGCCTCGACGAATCCTTGGGAACAAGGGAAAAAAACGGACTTATGGGAAGAGAGGAAAAACAGACTATGGGGTTTTCACATTTGTCGTTGTCATTTCCCTTATCTAAATTATTGTTTTTATCTTCGGAATAAGCATGAAAATTGATTTAACTGAAAACGAGTTGATTCTTCTCTAGTTGATGAGTTAGATAAAGTTTTTGTCATGATTTCCCAAATTGATAAAGCCATTCCGCGTGGAACAAGTTTTGGCTGGTAATGGTCTTGTCCTCCTTTAGGTAAGTTAGGATTGAACGTGTACCGGGAAAAATTAGGAATGCCTTGCACCAAATGGTTTTGATATTTTAAGAATTTCTTGGTAATTACATACTTAACCGATACGGTTTCAACACGAAATCATCAACTTTATTTAATTATAATGTTAAATTAGGAATAAGACATTAATGTTAGTAAGCTTCCAGGAATAAGACCAAGGTTCTCTTAACTGGACTTGAAAACAGAAGGGATTCTCCGCAATCCACGTTCACCACGTGGCCAAAAGTTATTCGTTAGACCTCCTTATTTTTCTTGTTTAAGTTTAAAAATTAAAACTCGGAATATCCGAATATTACATTAATATTGTTCAAGACTTCAAGCAACCCGCTTCCTTTCTGTTTCCTATTTTTCTATTTTTCTCGTATAAAAAAAAAGGTCTCCCTCCCCTCTTTCCTATGACGTCACCTTTTCCCAAGCCCCCCTATATATGTCCTCTCACTCACCGTCTTCCTTGGTTTGAAACACAAAGCCATCTTTTCTCCTCTTTGGGTGAAGAACATTCTTGGCTTTGTCTCTCCTCACTCTTTCAGTACGGTATCATGGTGACTAACAGCCACTCGGAGAAAGGATCAACCGCCGGAACTGTCAAATTTCTCTGTAGTTATGGCGGCCAGATTCTTCCTCGTTCCGTCGACGGCAAGCTTCGTTACGTTGGCGGAATGACCCGAGTTCTCGCCGTCGATCGTTCTATTTCTTTTGCAGGTTCTGATTCCTTTTACATTTGTTGTTGCTTCATTCATATATTAGTATGAGAGGTATTGATTGACGCGTCGTTTCGGGTTATATAGAGTTGATGGTGAAGCTTGGAGAATTCTGTGGCTATTCCGTGGAACTGAGGTGTCAGTTACCGGACGGAGACTTGGAGACGTTGATTTCGATCAAATCAGACGAGGAGTTGAAGATGTTAATGCAGGAGTATGATGTATTGTGTCCTGGTTCCAAGATCAAATCTGTCCTCTCTCCTCCTAAATCGCTTAAGACAGTCTCTCCTCCGTCGAGCGTAGACTTAAGTAATTCCCCATCTTTCGCTGCCGGCAACTATCGGCGGATTCGAACACGGTCGCCGCCGGTTGGATATGGAGTTGGCGTTTACAGAGACGCCGTTGCATCACGCTACTATTCACCTAGACTTATCTGCCGTGATCCTCGCTGCTGCGCGAATTGGCATTAGGGCTAGAAAGTAGATCAAACCCCCAAATTGTTAGGGTTTTAAGAAAATATTAGAAAGCTATGTCCTTCCTATTTTAGAAGGAAGCAAGTCGTAGTTCTGAATTCTCATAGCCTCAAACATCAATAGAAACAACATGGTATGGTTAAACACACAAGGGGACTTTAGTATATACCCAAAAGAAACCCTAAAGGAAAGGACAATTAAACCAAAAGTATTGTATGATACTGAATTTGAGACCTCTTAAAGAAGAGTTTTTGGATTGCTTGATTGATTCACGGTGCTTGCTGATTTTGCCGTTCTTAATCGGTTTCCGATCGATACCTATAGGGTTCTGTGCACATCTCTTTTGAATTACGCTCGCCACGTAGGCCGGCTCTATACGTGTCACCATTCGTAGGGTTAATTCGGGTACGAGCCACTGACTGATGTGTCACCTAACCTTTCCGTATATATGGACACGTGGAACGGAACTAAGACAACGGGGGTGAATGCGTCTGTGTTGTTTAGACATTAGACTTCATGTTCCTGCAATTGCAAGTTTTCATCCTTTTTTGGTTTGGTTCGTGTTTCGCGGGTCAAGAAAAGGGCAGAATCAGTGTATTCTGAACAAATCGGGAGAAAAACCTAAAAATTAATGGTTAATTATACAATACCTTTCATAATATATTGTCATAATCTTTTATAACAGTTATTTAATCTTAAAAATAATTGAATTTATTAATAATGATGATATAATAAATAAATATAACATGATTGCATTGCTTGTTGGACGCTCAAAGGAAATGGCTGGCGGATTATGACTAATCGAGATTAGAATAATAATAGCATTTTATTGGATTTGAGTCATTTGCGGACAACTTGAGCAAACTAGAATAAGTGCCCGGGATACAAGCTAATAGAACATGGATGGTTTATAGATTACATATGCTCAAGGAATTGTTTAAAATAAGCGCAGGAAAGAAGGCAAGTCTGCTTCTTGTTACTTCTTGCTCAAACTTGTGTTTTTCTAAACCGTGAGTGACCGAAGCGATATTGTTCGTTATGGGCTCAAACATGGAGTTCAAGAAATTGCCCGGCGGTGTATTATTGATGACATATGTGTTATACCAGACACGTTTAAACGACATGTCTCTGACCAATTCAACGTGTCACCTGCCTATAAACTGCAACTGCAGTTGCACACAGCGAAGAATGTACTGCGAACCGAGTCCCTTTTGGCAGATTTTATAAAACGTTAGAAAGTGAGTTACGTGTTAAATATATTTTAAAAACTAATTAATTTGATTATTTTATAATTTGTTTTAATTTTTATTTTAATTTTGGTTTGTTCTAATTTTCAAAAACTATAAAAATATTTTTTGTGTAATTAGTTTACAGTGCAAGGCTGAACCTGTAAATCTACTGTACGAAGTTCGATAGTCTAGGAATAAAAATGCCAAACAGTTTTAGAAGTTAGCCCGTCCTCTCCCAAGTCCCACCCAATCCAATGTGATGGGCTATGGATTTTGGTTAACCAAATGCCATTGTGATAAAGTTTGATTTAGAAATAAACCATACCACATTTCTTTTCGTAATTCTTATTTAACATATTAAAGGTTTTAGAAAATTTTAAGCTTTTGTTGTATAGTTTTAATTTAGAGGCAATATGATTGACTTGTATATAATAATGGTATTTATATACTTGCTTAATTCAAATCAAATTTTATTTATTCATCTTATTAACAAAGTTACAAAATAATAATTTGACAAAATTTTCTTTTCTTTTTCTTTTTTGTATATGGGACTTTCAATTAAAATAGTAGGGTTGAAGTTTGATATGATTTTATTGAGACACACATGTAAATAAAGTTAAAAGAATAGAAGAAGAAAGCAATTGATAAGTAATCGTATTATATTACTTGTTTGTTTTGCTGAATAGCTTTTACATGTATTTATATATATATTTCGTATCTGATAATAATAAAAAAATAAGATATTAAAGATCAAATGAGATACATAAGATAAATGAGGTGCACAAGATAAAATCAAATGATATACTAAATAAATAAATATCAAAGACAAAATCATATGAAGATATGTATATGTTTATCAAAATTCAAGCATGTGATATTTTTAATTTAATAAATTAGTTAGTATAAAATTGTTTTTATTTTTCACAACTTAAATATAAAAGATAATCATTTGATTTTTACTTTTTATTTAATTTGTTCAACTTCGATTGAGTTGGTTGGCAATTAAAAGTTAGATTTTATTTTAATTTTAACTATGTATTCAATGGTTATAACCATGTTAAATCAACAGCTAAATAGTTTAATTTTAATCTGATAGTCATGAGATTGATGCTTAATTAATTTACATAATGGGAATTTGTATATGATTTTAATACAAATAGAATTATAATTGAACTTATTAATAAGTAGCTTAGTATTCTATTGTGGTAATGAAAAAATATAAATAAAGTAAGCATATATAAATTCACCATAACCTACTTAAAGTATCGGAATTAAGTGCGATGCTAGTAGCTATTTGAAATGGTGACGAAGAATATTGTTGACAAACAAAAACATTTACCTTTGTGTTAAAGAATGTGGATTATACTAGGATTTTGTTTTATTTTATGCTTAAATTAGTTTATGTCATGTATCTAGATAATTGAGAAGATGTTACCTTACGGTGAGTTATGTGAGAAGATCACAAACAAAAACATAAATTCTTGATATCGGTATGACGAAAAAAGAAAGTATAAAGAGATATACAATATGACAGAGAGTTGTGTCTCCCCTCGTATATTTGCGGAGAAAAGATACAGTAAGATAAATAACCCAAGATATGGTTATGCCCGTCTCCAAAAAGAAAAGAAGAAGATACGTGGTCATGTTTTAGATTGTATTCACGACCAACAAAACATATAAAAGGTAGCAAAATCAAAAGCTCATGTTAGTCGTTGAGGGAGAAAACAACCCTGTTATGATAAACTTGACAGCCATTTTTAATAGAGAAAAGATTATATATCATCCCAACAAATCAGAGCTAAATGGCATACACAACGATTTCATATATAACTCTTTCTATTATTTATTATTTATGTGTATGATGTTTGATTAATTCCTCTATATAGTTATTGTCTTTATTAAAGATTGATTCAATTTATTTATGAAGTGAGATTTATTTTTATGAAATATATTTAAATATTCACAAAGTATATTTAATTTAAACTATCAATTAAATGTAACATTAATTTGAATACTTAAAATTTGAGAAACATTTGTCTGTTAGTTGATTACAACTTAGATAGATAAGGTGATAAAGATAAGCTTTTTTCAATTTTCTAATATTACGGTAAGTCTTTTAGTATTAACCCTACTATTTTTGAATGTTAGTTGATGTTAAGTTTGAAAAGGTGGACGTTAATTTATTTAGACAAAATGATATTATTTTATGTAATAGTTAAATCCCCTAATCTTAATATTGATAACTTTATTTGGTAGGAAATATTGTAAATTATGGCCAAAAAATCCTGTTGTTAAACTGTATTGTGTTATAGAAAAGACCCATTAAATACCCTGTTTTATTTATTTTATTATAACTTTTTTTTATTAAATCTTATTACTATATTTTCGTGAAGTTTATATAAAAGTATATAAATGTATGAATAAAATTTAATAAAATATAATAACAGCACTGTTATCGGTATAAAATATCTGATAAAAAAAGGGAGGATATTTTAGATTTTGATTCGATTAGGTCGTAATTATGCCTTTTTGGGAACATGCTGAAGTACACGAAGATTCTCCTGAAAGACATGAGGCAACTTGTTGAGAAGGTTGTGAGTTCCGACACGGTTTCCAAAGTACATTGATGCTGGCCTTAACAAGGGAAGTGTATGGCTTCATCAAACCTTCTGACATGATATCCAACAGCCCCTTATTATTTGGATTCTGGAGGACAGGCGCTTGGATCCAACTCATAACTGTTTTGATGTATTCGTTGATTTGTCCCTTTTTTAGTTAAGAACAAACAGGAAGCATGTCCTGATAACCACGGAAGCCTCGTCTCTCTTCCAAGTTAATTCTCATATTTGGACTTTCTAGTGCGATGGAAATGTTCCTGCCTCCTGGAGACAATTAAGAGTAACCACTGGCATTTCTTCATCAATAATACACAATTATCAAGGTTGACGTAGTCTTAATAAAGTAGTGGTTCCAAGGGAAGCTGCGAGGCCCTCACTTGTAACGGTGCTAAAATTCAGCACACTTAACTTAAGTATGAGTCCTGACAATTATTAGCATCTTATTACTGTTATGACATTATGAAATAAATGTAAATGATAAACAAGTGTAACGGTATTAAAATTTAGCTCGAGTTCAAACAATTATTAAAATATCATGTAATTGGTTAATATTTTTATTAAACTAAAACGTAAATAATATAAAATTAATTTTATAAAAATAATATATTGTTAAAAATTTTCAATGTAAACTAATATTATACATATAATAGTAGTGTCTATGTCAACTGTACAATAATAAACCATTATATATTATGTGTTACAAAATTTGAAAGAAAACAATAATATTAGAGGATTTTTATTAATTAAAAATAATAATTTTATATTATTTTATAATTAAAAATTATTCAAAATAAATAAGAGTATTTTATAAAATCACAAGTGCAGTGTGGTAGTATTATCTTTCACCCTCATACCTCACTGTCACTCGGTCTCTACGAAAAGACCAGGTTAGAATAGCAAAACCCCTCTCGCTTAGGTCTTGACGATTCCGTGTACATATATATATGTACACACGCTGCAAGCTTCAATGCTTACCTCTCTCACTAACAGACTCCGAATAATGGATCCGAACCCGAAATTCTTCCCAATCCTATCTTACGTCATGGCCCGACTCCCTTCCTTCGGACACAAACCTTCTCCCACCACCGTCGACCAAACCTTCGACGTCGAGCAACCACCGCTGACCTCTCCTTCCGGTTCACAACCCCCAATCCTTTCCGAATTGCCCCATTTATCTGACCCGAAGCTCCTGGCCTCAATGACTCGAGCTATCTCGGACGTGTCCCAGACCCGATCCGTTCTTCTGACCCTCGGTCCGCGACCAGACCACCAAACTGTCGACAACGCGAAGCAAAAACTCACCGAAATCGAATCCGCGCTCTCCAAACAGCTCGAAGAGCTCGTTCTCTCCCCACGACCAGCAGAAGTCGACCGCCTGGAGTGGAGAGCGCACTTAGCCGACAAGGAGCAACAGTGCCGCAAAGTGGCGGAGAAGGAGATGAGCTTGTATAAGACGATCCTACAATTGGAGGAGATGCACGGCGCTTACGAGAAGCTTCTGAAGGATGGGGAGAATCGCTTGGTTGAGATTTACGAGAATTCGAAGAAAGAGGACACGGTGGACGATATTGCGGAGGCGGAGGAGAAGGAGGCTGTGAATGAGGAGGTGGTGGGAATCCTTCAGCTGGCGAGTGGAACGGGGTTGGAGAGAGTTGATTTATCAAACCGGCGGTTGAGATTTTTGCCGGAGGCGTTTGGAAAGATTCATGGACTCACAGTGCTTGATCTCTCTTATAACCAACTCGAGGTTTGTTTACTTTACACATTTCTTAGTTCTAAATTCTAGTAGTCCTTTCCTTTTTGCTCATTTAATCTTTGATATGGCCTAATTCACTAATTTTAGCTCAATTTTTAGAATACATAAATGGCTTGTGATAATACAATCCGGTGCTTTCCAACTTGTTTTTTGGATTGGCTATGAATGAATCAGTAAATAAGAAAAAGAGATGGGACAAGTTTTTCTAAATGAAATCAAAATCCTATTTTATAACAACGAATGCTTCTCTATGAGCAGCATTTGGTGAATGATTTTTGTATCGGCATTGGTAGCTGCTTGTATCAACCAACAACCTGGTTACAGCGTAACAGGTTCAGAACATGATTTTTTGTGTTGAAAAAAGATTGGAAACCAGAGTCATCAATAGGGTTGGCAACGAGTGGCCTGAGCTTATTTTGACCCAAACCTGTCCAACCCAGCCCTCCCGTTGAAATGCCAAACCTACCAGAGTGAAATCCATTTTGTTAGTCTTAAACACTTGATTTTCTTTGCAAGAAGATGCAAGTATTCATCATGTATTTACGGTGGGTGCTCGCTATATAATAGTTCCTCCTTTGCAGTAATCTAGTTTAATGTTACAGGCTGCACACGTTCCCGTGATAGGTTGCAATGTATAATATTATCTTACCTCCTTTTGTGGTTACCGGATTTCTGCATAGGATTGAGCTTGTGAAAGTATGGACACTGTGTAACTGTATTTTTTCAAATTTTCTGAGGAAACAGATGATTCCTGATTCAATTGCTGGTTTAGAGAATCTTGAGGAGCTTAATCTAGCTTCAAATCTATTGGAAAGACTACCAGATTCAATTGGTTTGCTACAGAACTTGAAAATACTAGATGTGTCGGGCAACAAGCTAGAAGCCTTGCCTGATTCTATTTGCCATTGCAGGTAACTCTAGTTTGTAAACTCTATTTTCACTTTCTGATAAAACAAACTCTATTCATGTTGTACTTTATAATATTCAGGTCACTGCTGGAGTTAAATGTGAGCTTCAATCGCCTGACGTACTTGCCAACTAATATCGGCCATGAGATGGTGAAACTTCAGAGGCTTTTTGTCCAGTTGAACAAGCTTCGTTCACTCCCAACTTCTATCGGCGAGATGAGAAGTCTTCGGCAGCTGGATGCTCACTTCAATGAGCTTAACGGTCTTCCCTTGTCATTTGGGAATTTATCAAATCTTGAGAGCCTTAATTTGAGCAATAATTTCAGTGACCTGACGGAGCTTGCAGAGACGTTTGGCGATTTAACAAACCTCAAGGAACTCGATCTTAGTAACAACCAGCTTCATGCATTACCAGACACATTTGGAAGGTTAGACAACTTAATCAAACTCAACTTGGATTCGAATCCTCTTGTGATTCCACCAGCCGAAGTTGTGAAGGAAGGGGTGGAAGCTGTTAAGCTGTACATGGCTAAGAGGTGGCTTGAGATTCTGGTGGAGGAAGAAAGAAAGAGCATGCTTGAAGTACAGGAAGAAGCTCAATCTGGGTGGTTGACACGTAGTACCTCACGGTTGAAAAATTATGTTGCAGATGTTTCAAGCACGTTTACAGGATATTTAAGTCCAAAAACTCCAAGAGACCCGTATCTGGACCAGCAGCTATGACATTATAGACTTATAGTTGATAAATTTGATACATTAAGCATGCACGCTTTTTCAATTTTTCCTTTTGATGGCATGTACATGTGCAAGATGTATGATGAGATGGAAGTTTCTTAAATTTTGTTGCAGTAATTATCTATTGCAGTATTTTAAACCATCATTTTAATATTTAAACTCAAAAAATCTAATATTTTTAACAAATAAAAATCTTTAATAGTTACTTTAATATCTTAAAATAATAATGTGATTCAATCAAAGTCCACGTAAGATACAAATTCCTTAAAGATGCGAACGGCAAACAAGGTGTTTGTGTATTGGTCGACAAGAAACTAGGAGTGCTCTATCTTATCCAGTAAGAAAGCGTCAGAACTAAAGAAAGCAGGTGTAAGTGTATTGATCAACAAGAAAGCAGGTGTTTGTGCATCGGTCAACAAGAAACTCCAGTAAGTCTGTTTTTCGTTTATACGTTTAGCTTCTGCAATGGCTGTTTAACCTTTTACATTATCGGCTGGGATTTGTATGTTACTCTCTGTTTTTATGATTATGAACTCATTTTGATCTCTATGCTTTAGTACATGACCAAATTTCTTATTCACATATTACAAATATTGATTGTATCTGCAGGTTAAATATCATGGTACTCTGAGACGTTTTAATGCTTCTGTCAATGAGGATGGCCAACTGGGTCTTGACATGGTTGGATTGACATCAAAGATTCATGGTTTTTTTTTTTTTTTAATTTTCCTCCTGGTTTCAATTTTATACTTACATACATTGATGAAGAAATGTTTATTTTTATTGGTGATTTTTCTGCTGCTATGTGTTGGGAGTTCCGGAAATAATGTCGAAAGACTTTAACAGTTTAATTGGTGAACAACTTCCTATATTTCGCTGAAGAAGGTGGAAATATTAGAGAAGTGTTTTTCTTATCTCATGTATATTTGTTTATTCTCTTTATTATTTGATCACTTGAGTTGTTTATTTCTTATCTTTATTGTCAGACGTTATTGAGAAAATTCTTTATTGAGGTTAGCACAAGTCAGTCGTGTTATTGTGTATGATTTACTTTCACAAGTCATAAGGACGAGAGATAGTGTCAAAGGTTGAGTGAGTCGGCTCAATAAAACCTTGTATAAAACTATTGTTTTTAGTAAAAATATTAAGCTGGGTGAAAGCCCTGGATACGTAGGCAAGGTATGCCAAACTACGTTAACAAATTTGAGTGTTGATTTGTTTTTTCACATTTGATTTTTTTTGTTTTTGTATTTGTCAAAAAACTTATAGCTGTAGCGGCCGATTCATAATTTGTGCGAAACTACATCCTTTCGAATTTTCAAAAAGAGTTGATAATTTTGGTGAGACTCGTTTGTGAATACTATGATGCTTATAAGATTGTAACTTCAAATAGACATAATCGCCTATGTCAAAACTGCTATCCCTGTGTCTGCGATCTGCAATCTGCTTCATCCTATTGCTTGCGCGACGTAAGTGGAAGAGTAGAATGTCCAACATCGCCTCTCTATCGACCATGATTTTATTCACTGCTAAAACTGAAGAATTACGTGCAAAACAAAGAGTGTACACCGGAGGAGGGACGCCATAAATAACTTGAAATGGTGTAACGTTGATGGACGAATGGAAGGTGGTGTTATACCATTCAGAAAGTGATAATCATTTATTCCAGTTGGTAGGACAATCGGAAGTTATGCAACGGAGGTAGGTTTCAATGGTTCTTTTGAGAACTTCAATTTGGCCGTCACTCTGAGGATGACAGGCAGTGGAAAACCGGAGCTTCATACCTTGTAACCGAAATAGCTCACACCAAAAGTTACTGGTAAAAATGGCATCCCGCTCACTTACTATAGTCCGAGGCATACCATGAAATTTAAAAATGTTATCCATGAAGGTGTTAGCAACTCGTTCAGCAATACACAGGTGACGCAGAGAAATGAAGTGAGCATACTTGCAAAAGCGATTAACCACAGAAAGTATTGTTGGAAAATTAACGCAAGATCGAATCTAAGTGCAGCGGAATGAATTAATTTTTTTTCTTCACAGAATCAACTTTAACAAAATTTAATTTGAAACATAAAACAAGAAATTAACAAAGTTATATTAACCTATTTCGATTTTCTGTTGCACTTTTTTCTTTCGCTTTGAATCCACGAGCCGTTTAGTCATCCGACCTCTAGTGGTATTCACAGATCTATTCGAAGAAAACTCAGATATAATTTGAGAAAAAAAATGTAAGAAGTACTAGCTCCAATTTTCTAAATTTTCCTTTTATACAAAAAATCATATTTTTCATGTCCTTGAATTTTATCAAAATTACAACTAAAATCAAACTTTAGTCATAATTATGAATTAATCCTTATAAGATCAAATATCACATATTGATCTTTAAAGTTTCTAAAACTTCTCAATTAAGTCCAACTTAATTCAAATTTTTCTTCTCCTTGATAGACCTTTTTATGTGTGACTCATTAGGTTCCTAATATGTTGGTCATGATTATAAATTATAATTATAATTCATAATTAGAATTAGATAAATTAAAACTCCTTTTAATTTATCTTTAATTCCTTAATTAAACAATTTATAATCATAGATCATAATTGACGTCTAGGAACATGTCATGAAAACCCAAATATTAGGAATGTCAAAGTGGTTTGACTTAACCTGTCTATGTAGGGCTATGAGGTATAAATTAATCCTTTCGTCATCTAATGTTCTAATTGAAATTAGAGTATGGAATTCATGTCTACCCTAAATAATCCAATCATGTTCGTTCTTGCTAATTAGTAAATGATTTATAATTGATATTTGGAAACAAAATTTTCAAATTTCAATTTACTCTAGCCAGAGATTCCCAAAATCATTACTAATCAAGAACAGCGAAACATTCTTCCTAATTTCTTTAAGGCAACAAATTCTTTATTGATTTACTCAACTATCTCCAAATAATTGCCGAATTGAACTACTCCAAGAGTAGAACATAAATAGCATCAAAAAATGGTAATTACTACATGAGATAACTTTGGTAATCTCAAGTCTAAGGATTAATTATACAATCATCATAATGAGATAATCTATAGACACACAAGTAATGTTCCATTGGGGATTCTCATAATCGGGTCAGTTAAGTGAACTTATTCTCTAATAAGCACCAACATGTTTGTTTAAGTGTCTCTACACTTTAATCTATGAGATCAATTACTTTCTTTATAAGAAAGAAACAAACGTATGCTAGTCTAACTATTTCATCAATACATTGTCTTGATGAAACTACAACTAGGAACATTTTAGAAATAATACAAAAAATGCAATTCGAATCTCATAATTATAATCACATTATAATTTCTAATTGCATAACAATTATTCCATGAATTTTATCTTTGTGATTAATAATTAAATAATTAACAAACACAAAAAATAAAGAATGCCTTTTATTGGATAAAATATTATCATACAAATAAATTTACAACCAATATAAATTGGCTTCAAGGATATAAACCAACAATCTCCCACTTGCACTAAAGTCAATCGCCAATGTATCGATACTATAGCCATCTATATGTCTATCATGTCTCTTTTGAGATAAAGGCTTAGTGAGAGGATCTGTAAGATTCTATTCTAAGGGAACTCGCTCTATCAGGATGTCCTTTCATTCCACTATCTCCCAGATCAAGCGAAACTTTTTGAGTACATGCTTGGATCGCTGATGAGACCTTATGCAATAGTGCCATTGTTGTCACAGTACAATACTATTGGATCAACAATGCTAGGAACCACTCCAAGTTCATTAATGAACTTCTTGATCCAAACTGCTTCCTTCGTTGCCTCGGAAACTGCAATATGCTTAGTTGCAGTTGTTGAATCTGCGATGGTTGGTTGTTTGGAACTCTTCCAACTAACCACACCACCACAAAGAGTAAAAATGTACCCTGACTGTGATCTACTATCGTCTTAATCAGACTGGAAATTGGCATCTGAATAACCCTGGACTCTCAGCTCAGTTCCTCCATAGACTAGAAAAATATCTTTAGTCCTTCTTAAGTACTTCAAGATATTTTTCACAGTCGTCCAGTGACCTTCACCGGGATTAGCTTGATATCTACTTGTTATGCTCAAAGCATACACAACATCTGGTCTCGTACATAACATTGCATACATGATCGATCCAATAGCCGAAGCATATGGAACACCATCCATTATATTTCTTTCTTCTTATGTCTTAGGACATATGCTCTTGGATAGATAAATCCCATGTGATATGGGTAAGAATTCCTTTTGGAATTCTTCATGCTAAACCTTTTTAACACTTTGTCTATGTACGTGGATTGAGACAAACCAAGCAACTTTTTTGATCTATCTCTATAGATACCTAGTATATAAGTTGCTTCTCCCATATCCTTTATAGAAAAATTCTTGGATAACCATATCTTAACAGATTGGAGCATTGAAATGTGATTTCCAATAAGCAATATGCCATTCACATAAAGCACTAAGAAAACGATTGCACTCTCACTTACCTTCTTGTAAACACAAGGTTCATCCACATTTTTTATAAAATCAAACTCTTTGATTGTTTCATCAAAACGGATGTTCCAATTTCACGACGCTTGTTTCAGTCCATAAATGGACCTTTGCAACTTGTATACTTGATCAGGAAATTCTTTGGATTCAAAACCTTCAGGTTGTGTCATATACACATTCCCTTGCAAATTCCCATTGAGAAATTTTGTTTTGACATCCATTTGCCAAATTTCATAATCATGGTATGCAGCTATAACCAATAAAATCCTTATGGACTTAAGCATTGCTACTGCCGAAAAAGTTTCATCAAAATCAACTCTTTATTTTTGTCTGCAACCTTTTGCCATCAGCCTTGCTTTATACGTATGTACATTTCCATCCATGTCAGTTTTTTCTTAAAATCCCACTTGCACCTAATAGGTACTATACTTTCAGGTGCATCCACCAAAGTCCATACTTGGTTAGTGTAAATGGATTCCATTTCAGATTTCATGGCTTCTTGCCATTTTAAAGAATTGATGTCTGACATTGCTTCCTTAAAATTAGTAGGTTCGTCATTCATAATTTAGCATCATCATTTTCTTTTTCAACATGTAGATCTAATCTAACAAGTGGATGATGAACCCTTCCAAAACGTCATGGACTATGTGTTTCTTGAACCATTGGTTGTATATCTAGTGTATCAGCTTGTGATTCTTGTTCCACTTGAATGTGTGTTTGTGGTTCTAGAACTTTTCTAAGTTCCACATCACTCCCACTACTTTCTTTGAGAATAAATTCTCTTTCTAAGAATGTAGGATGTCTTGAGACAAACATGTTTTGCTCAAGAGAATGATAAAATTGATATCCAAAATTTTCTTTTAGATACCCCACAAACATGAATTTATTTGATTTAGCTTCAAGCTTATCAGACATTGCACGCTTCACATAAGCATCACATTCCCAAATCTTCAAGTGTGATAACCTTGGTCTTTTACCAGTCCATATCTCATATGGAGTACTGTCAATCGATTTGGACGGAACTTTATTTAATAAGCAACATTTTTAAGAGCATATCCCCAAAATGAAATTGGAAGAACTGCATGACTCATCATAGAACGTACCATGCCTAATAAAGTCAGTTTCTCCTTTCAGAAACCCTATTATGTTGTGGAGTTCCAGGCGGAGTCCATTGTGAAAAAATCCCATTCTCTTTCAAGTAACCAAGAAACTCATGGTCCAAGTACCTGCCACCTCGATTAGATCTAAGTGTCTTAATACTTTCAATTTGTTTCTCTACTTCAAGTCTAAATTCTTTGAATATTTCAAATGCTTCAGACTTGTATTTTATTATATACACATAGCCATATCTAGAATGGTCATCTGTAAATGTTATGAAATAAGAAAATCCACCTCTAGCTTGAGTAGACATAGGGCCACATACATCTAAATGTATAAGCTCTAACAACTCATTAGTACATTGTCCCTTTCCACAAAAGGGTAGTTTGGTCATCTTACCCATTAAATAAGATTCACAAGTTTCATATGATTCATAATCGAAAGGATCTAAATATCCTTCTTTATGTAACTTAGTGATTCTTGTTTCATTTACATGACCTAACCTACAATTCCATAATTAAGATGGATTTTGGTCACTTAATCTCCTTTTCTTACTATTTATGTTTAGAATTGGTCTTTTAAGATCTAATTCATACAAACAATTTGTAAGCATACCAGATCCATAATAAAAATCATCCTTATAAAAAGAACAACTGTTATTCTTAATAATGAAGACAAATCCATTCATGTCTAAATATGGAATAGAAATAATGTTTCTTGTGATAACAGGAACATAATAACAATTATTTAGTTCAAGTATAAGACTAGAAGGCAAAGCTAAACTATAAGTTCCTATAGCTAATGCAGCAACTCTTACTCTATTACCGACTTGTAAGTCCACTACACCTTTTCTCAACACTCTATTGTTTGTCAGTACCTGCACATTGTTACAAATGTGAGAGCCACATCCAATATCTAATACCCAAGATTGTGAAACAGAAGTAGAAAGATTAATTTCAATCATAAACAAACCTGAAGTTGAAGCTACACTTAACTTCTTTTCCTTCAAGCTAGTAAGATAAGCTTTGCAGTTCCTCTTCCAATGTCTAGCTATGCCACAATGGAAACAAATACCATTGTCATTCTTCTTCTTGATACCCCCTGGTGGCTTTGCTAATTTAGCAAAAGCCTTCTGGTTCTTGTTCTTGTTCTTCTTCTTAGGGTCTTACCCTTATTCTTGGAAGAAGAAGAGCCAACAACAAGAACAGAACTGGATTCCTTCTTAAGGCATCCCTCAGCGGTCTTGAGCATGTTAAGCAATTCAGCCAATGACACTTTCTTTTTGTTTATGTGGAAATTTATAATAAATTGTGAGAAACTCGGGGCAAGAGACTGGAGCACTAAATCAATCAACTCGAGGTTCAATTCATACCCCAATTGGCCTAATTTTTCAATGTAGCCAATCATCTGTAGAACATGAAGTTCCACTGAAGATCCATAATCCATCTGACATTGAAACAGTGCTCTCACAGTCTTAAACCTCTCCACCCGACTCTGTGCACCAAACAACTCTTTAAGGTGTAGGAGCATTTCCCTTGCATTCATATTTTCATGTTGCCTCTGAAGCTTGGGAGACATGCTAACTAATATTACATATATAACTTGCTCGTTGTCATCAATATGACTTTGATAATATTCCCAATCCTCATTGGCAACATCTTGCGCATGTTCAAATGGAAACTCAGTGTCCAGAACGTACAATTTCTTTTCTTGCCTTAGAAAAATTTTAAGGTTACACAATCAGTCTGAAAATTTTGGTCCAGTCAATTTGTTTGCATCTATGATGCTCCTTAGGGACAAGTTTGTACTCATTTTTTCAAAAACTGTTTTGTCAAAAAAAATATAGTTTATACCGTAATCCAAATAAATAAAGACTTTAAAATTTTGGTTACTCCCACTATTTTAAGCAAATTAATAGCCCTCATTATTAATTCGAGAAATTATCACATAATTTCCTAGTGGGCTAAGATCCCATTTTAATTTAATTGATCTTGGGTTTGCTCAACAAACCAACTAAATTAAAATTAGGTAGATAACATTTTATCAATCATATCCTATGTAATTCCTAGATCCGTTAGGGGACAACTCTTTGCCAAAAACATATCTAATATGTGATTCCTAACCTTACCTCTAAATTAATATGATCATGAGTTAACTCATCCAAATCATATAAATTTAGTTAAGTAAAACTCACCGTTATAAGACTAAACATGTTCGGGTAAAAGTAGTCTTGAATTTACTCAACACGCATAACAATAAACAAAACTCTGGTTTAATCCTATAACAATGGAAGGCATTATTCATGTTCTAAACATGTACTTAATATTTTAATGAGGGATTTAAAATTTAAGGTCTCATTCTAAAGAGTATAATCTCATTTATTAATATATTCTAAATATAGAATTAAAAATATTTAATTTAATTAATCAACTCTTGAAAAATTAAATTAAAATTTTTAATAAATAAATTCACCTTAATCTCATTAAGGTGAAAAAACAAAAAAATACAAAATACAAAATACAAAATACAAAACAACTTCGGAGAAGCAATAAAAAACAAAAAAATACAAAATACAAAATACAAAATACAAAACAACTTCGGAGAAGCAACTAGCACAATGTTAGGAGCTGCTGCCTCCTGACTCACACGTGCCCCTTCTTCTCTAAAATGTTGTTGTAATTTTTGTCTCTTCTTTCCGATCTGCTGTCTGTGTGTTTGTGTTTTCTCTGCCTCCAGTCTTCACTCTTTTCGTCTCCAAAGGAATAAACAACACTAAGATTTATACACATAAAACTCTAGAGAGAGAAATCTCTCTAGGGTGGTGGTTCTCCAACCACCGGTATAGTAAGGCATTGAGTGAAAAGTAATACAAACAACAGAAAATCACCATCTATTTCATTAAAACATACGTTATGCATTGAATATAAGCAACAGAAAATCAGCATGAAAACATACGTTATGCATTGAATAGAAACTAGACTTTAAAGAAACACCATCTGAAACATTTTCTCTTTTCAGTTATGCAAAAGAAGAGACAACAATAAAGAATGAAACCTTTCATCTTCAGCTCTTCAAAAACATCGCACGAGTGAAAAACAAACGCAATAAAGATCAAAATACAATAATTTTCTAGAAACACATGAATTGTATTCCACATTTCCAGAAACACACAAAACGTATCCCACATGTCCAGAATTCCATGTAACCATTTTACATCTCCATAAACACATGTAACTATTTTACATCTCCAAAAACAGTTAACACAAGTTAAAGTAGTAGTCAACTAAGAGATTAAATCTAGAAACACTTTCCAGAGGAACAAGAACATAATGTTTCCAGAAAAATCAAACATTTCAATTTCATTTCCAAAGAACAATAGTAGGCATTGCAGAACATTTCGAGATAGGAAACTGGAGACAAACTTATGGAACATTTCCATAACTAGCAAAAATAGAGCATAAATGATATTGTTTCGGACAAGTCCAAAAATTAATACAACCAAATTGTCAAAACAATTTTAACGAATAAATATGCAACTTTTTGCATATTTAAATCAAATAAAAAATAAGACAAACTTATGAATCACAATTAAATTTTTTAAAGGTGACTCTGATACCACTGTTGGAAAATTAACACAAGATCGAATCTAAGCGCAGCGGAATGAATTTAAAATTTTTTCCACAGAATCAACTTTAACAAAATTTAATTTGAAACATAAAACAAGAAATTAGCAAAGTTATACTAACCTGTTTCGATTTTCTGTTGTAATTTTTTCTTTCACCTTGAATTCGTCAATCCACGAGCCGTTCAATCGTCCGACCTCTAATGGTATCCATAAACTTGTTCAGAGAAAACTCAAATCTAATTTGAGAGGAAAAATGTAAGAAGTGCTAGCTCTAAATTTTCTAATTTTTTCTTTTATATGAAAAATCATATTTTTGATGTCCTTGGATTTTATCAAAATTACAACTAAAGTCAAACTTTAGTCATAATTACGAATTAGTCCTTATAAGATCAAATATCACATATTGATCTTTAAAGTTTCTAAAGCTTCTCAACTAAGTCCAACTTAATTCAAATTTCCCTTTCTTCTTTATAGACCTTTTTATGTATGACCCATTATGTTCCTAATTGTTGGTTATGATTATAAATTATAATTCTATTTCATAATTAGAATTGGATAAATTAAAACTCCTTATACTTTATCTTTAATTCCCTAATTAAACAATTTATAATAATAGATCATGATTGACGTCTAGCAACATATCATGACCATCTAAATATTAGGAATGTCAAAGTGGTTTAACCTGTCTATGCATGACTATGATGTATAAATTAATCCTTTCGTCACTAATGTTCTAATTGAAATTAGAGTATAAAATTCGTGTCTACTTTAAATAATCCAATCATGTTCGTTCTTGTTAATTAGTAAATGATTTAAAAGATATTTGGAAACAACTTTTCCAAATTTCAATTTACTTTGGCCAGAGATTCCCAAAATCATTAGTAATCAAGAACAACAGAACATTCTTTCTAATTACTTTAGGACAATGGATTCTTTATTGATTTACTCAACTATCTCCATATAGTTCATACTATATCCAATAACTACCGAATTGAACTACTCTAAAAGTAGAACATAAGTAGCATCAAAACATAGTAATTCCTACATAAGATAACTTTGGTAATCTCAAGTCTAAGGATCAATTATACAACCATCATAATGAGCTAATCCACAGACAAACAAGTAATGTTCCATTCTGGATTCTCATAATCGGGTCAGTTTAGTGAAATTATTCTCTAATAAGCACCCACATGTTTGTTTAAGTGTCTTCACACTTTAATCTATGAGATTAATTACTTTCTTCATAAGAAAGAAACAAATATGTGCTAGTCTTGATGAAACTACGACTAGGAACATTTTAGGAATAATACAAAAAATGCAATTCGAATCTCATTATTATAATCGCATTATAATTTCTAATTGCATAATAATTATTCCATGGATTTTATCTTTATGATTAATAATTAAATAATTAACAAATACAAAAAATAAAGAATACCTTTTATTGAATAAAATAGTCATACAAATAAATTTATAACGAACATAAATTGGCTGTAAGGGCACGAACCAACAAGTATGACAGTAAAACCATCTCATACCAGTAATCCATCGATGAAATCCATACTTATATCAGTCCAAACCTATTGGGGAATGGGCAACGGTTGCAACAGACCAAGTGAAGCTACCATTTCATGCTTATTACGCTGGCAAACGTCACAGTTTCAAACAAAATCCCTCACATCTTTCTATAAATGCCTCCAGAAGAAATACACACTTAATCGTTTATATATACCAAGCTATCCCAAATTCCCCCCAAGTGTAGACGCATGTGAGATCTCAATCAATTTCTGACATAAAGTATGCAATTTTCCAACGACAATGCATCCTTTCCACCTCAAATTGTCCCTTGTCCAAGAATTCTTCTTCTCTATTAGGATTTTTGATTTCTTTCTTTTTAACCTCTTTTTTTTCCTTGTAGCGTCCTGAAACGATAGAGTTTTCCATTGTGGTGATCAAGTAATATTATATTCCTTTTCTTTTTTCTTAGTCACTTTGGTTTTCTTCATTGCTCTTTGGAATTTGTTTCTATTGGTATATGCGAGATTGTTTTTCTCTATATGGAATCTTTCTTCTTAAATTTGTTACCTCTAATAGAGACACTAAGTTTCTGAGTCATATCTGGAGAACTTTGTGGGGTATGTTTGATTCATCCTTGAATTATAGTAGCACAACTCACCCACAAACCGATGGACAAACTAAAGTGATGAATAGAGCTCTGGGTAATTTAGTGAGATGTATTTGTCATGATAAGCCGAAGAATTGGGATTTTCTTATCGCACAAGCCAAGTTTGCCTATAACAATGATATCCATAACTCTATCAGTCGATCTCCATTCTCTGTGGTTTATACTAAGGTACCAAATCATGCACTAGACCTTATTCAGTTACCTAAAAATGTTAACATCCATGCGAGTGCAGCCAAGTTTGCTAAAGAAACCTAAGAAATACAAGTCAAGGTGAAGGAACGACTTGAAAAAGCTAATGCAAAGTATAAGATTAATGTAGACCCACATAGCAAGAATCAAGTGTTTGAGATGGGAGATGAAGTAATGATGTTTATTAACAAGAAGCGGATTATTGAACATCACCACAAGTTGAAGGCCAAGAAGTATGGTCCATTCAAGATCGTAAAGAAAATTAATGACAATGCATATGTCATTTAGTTACCTTTGTGGATGGGTAACATCAACCCAACTTTTAATTTTACGGATATTTACCCCTACTTGCCGGAGTACAAGTTAGGTTATCGAGAGCATAACTTGAGGTCGAGTTCTTTACAAGTAGAGGGGACTGATGTGGAGTTTTAGGATTAATAAATCTATTTATTTATTTAATTATTGTGTTTTACTTCTATTAGGACTACAGAGGCGTTTTTATCCTTGTTATTAGGTTTTAGGTCATTATAACTCATATAAATACTTCTTTATTGTATTGCGGAAGAACCTATTGTCGATTTTTAATCAAAATACTCTATTTCTTTTAAGGTCTTTGTCTACCTTATGAGTTCTTTGTAGATCTTGGATTAGATCTGCATTTTCTGTACTCTTGGATTAGAGTACTGCATTTCTGCACTACGTCAGTTACCTTCAGATTTTAAACCAATCATATAATTATTTATCTAAGAAGTAAAAATAAGCATGTTAAAAAATGATAATATATATTTATCTATATACAACAATTTATTAACTACTTATTTTAATAAATATTTGACTAATTACATTTAGATAACTTTAAAACGAGTAATAAACTCAGTTTAGATCTTCATTTCAATATTTAAATCCAAAAGATTCAAGATGTTTAACAAATAAAAAGCGTATATAGTTACCTTAAGATCTTAAACCAATCATATAATTGTTTATCTAAAGAGTAAAATTAAATAAGTGTGTTAAATATTAT
>JAOQMS010000007.1:25392950-25405875 GCA_027563885.1 Erythroxylum longipes
GGTTTCGTCGAGCTTGCTCTCAAACGCCAATTGATATATGATACGTGATTGTGTCTGTTCAGTTGAGTTTGCTCTCAAACGACAATCATGTCATAGTGAGGATGTGGTGGCTCGGTTGAGCTTGCTCTCGGATGACAATCAAGCCGTAGTGAGGTTGTGGCAGTTCGGTTGAGTGTGACTTTCAGACAGTAGTCCACTACATTGGACTAAGTGACCTGTGTAGAACAAGAGAGTCCCTACGACTATAATATGTGGATAAGAGGTATATTCTAGGGTCATTTGTCAGTCATTCACAATTATTTGTGATTTGTGACTGTGACAAATATGTGACATGATATTGATATGAAAAATGCAATCATGTTTACGAACAAAATCATTATGTTACGAAATTGCATTTATGTATGTAATACATTATAAATATATACATATACATGTATCATTTGACATCCTTAGGAGTGCATAACATAACCATAATATTAATTCACTCAGTAAAGTCTAACTGCCCTAAATTATTTCTCAGGATCTTCTTTTCATATCTCTTTAAAAGGGTACTGTGTCGGTCTTCTTCCTCTCTAGCGATTTGATGTATGTTTATTGATGACCTTTGACTCTATAACCGCAATAGTCTTGTATACGTTGGATTTCTCTTGTATTAAAATTTTCAACATTGTAGCACATTGTGTTTGATTATTTTCAGTATGAGTTTGATCATTTTGAAATCTCATCTTTATTATGGATATAAGGATTTGACAACACTTTAGGCGTGCTAAGAGTCTAGTAAACTTTAAGTTTACTGTTTCTTTAGCGCGGTCACAATCCAAGGTTCGATCATAGGAATTACCTTAAGATTGTAAACCAATCATATAATTATTGATCTAAAAAGAAGAAAAAATAACAGGAAAAATTTTAATTATCCAAAAAAATTATGATGATTCAAATTTTTGTTAAATTATTCATAATCTTATCTTTATTATAAACATAAGGATTTGATGGTGTTTTAGGCTCACTAAAGGTCCAGTAAATCTTAAGTTTATTACTTCTTTAGTGCTGGTCACGGTCTAAGGTTGGGGTTGTGAATATATATATATATGATTTATTTTGTTAAATATTTGAGTAATTAAAATTAGATGAGTGATAAACTCATTATCATTTCAATATTTAAATTCAAGATCTTTAATAAATAAAAATCTTGAATAGCTACTTAAGATCTTAAACCAATAATATAATTATTTATTTAAAAAGAAAAAATAATCGGGGTGAAAAAAGATATTATATATATAATATCTTCAGATCAAGTGATAAACTAATTTTAGACCATCATTTCAATATTTAAATTCAAAAGATTCAACTTCTCTAACAAATAAAAATCTGAGTAGTTACCTTAAGATCTTTAAGTAATCTTTAAAACTTATTTTGGTGATGTTATTTTCACCGTATTAAAATTTAGGTGTAAAACTAATAATAATCCAATGCAATCAATCCTACTAACTGCATCCAAATAGGCAACCAATGAAACGAGTCCACGTAAGATCTGACGGAGACTAATTCCTGAACTAAACGAACGGGCCCAGCCATTTGCTTGGCGATAAAGAAAGCACGAGAAATAAAGAAAGCAGGTGTTTGTGTATTGGTCAACAAGAAACGAGGAGTGCTCTGCCTTATCCAGTAAGTCAGAACGCACCGTATTTATACCTCACCGCACACGATTGACAGTTCACGCGCACCTGATTCTTCAAATGATAGTCACTCTCCCTTCTTCCTCTCTGATCGTCTCCCTATTTTATCGCTATCATCTCTAGAATTCTTCTTCTGTATTAGGGTTTCTGATTTCTTTCTCTTTAACCTCTTTCTTTCTTCTTCTGGTTTTACTTGTAGCGTGCTGAAGTTATGGAGTTTTCCACTATGGTGATCAAGGTACTATACTTTTTTTTCTTACTTGCTACGGTTTTCTTCATTGCTCTTTGGAATTTGTTTCTATTGGTATACGTTGTCGTACTTCTTTTTTATGTCAATTTTGCTCTGCCTTGATTTGGACGGCCGTAAGATTTAGATTCTGAATTCTAAGTTGATTAGGGATTACTTTTATTTTTATGGAATGTACATCGTTCTGTATAAATTAAATATTTTTGTTCTTATTTTTTTTTCCATCGGTTTATGATTTTAAGGCGTGGTAGAGGGCGCTATATTTATGTCGGTTGCCATCTGTTTTCGTTTACATGCTTAGCTAATTTATTCTTCTGCAATGGCTGTTTAAATTTTACATTATCGACTGGGATTTGTATATTACTATCTGTTTTTATGGTTATGAACTCATTTTGATTGCTATGCTTAACTAAAGTATTTTAGTATTGTTTTACATGACCAAATTTCTTATTCTCATATTACAAGCATTGATTGTATCTGCAGGTTAAGTGTGGTGATATCCTGAGACGATTTAACACTTCTGTCAACGAGGATGGCCAACTGGGTCTTGACATGGTTGGATTGAGATCAAAGATTCAATGTCTTTTTAATTTCCCTCCTGATTCCGATTTTACACTCACTTACATTGACGAAGACGGGGATGTTGTGACGCTTGTTGATGATGATGATCTTGCTGACGTTATGAGACAAAATCTAAAATTTTTGAGGATTGATGTACTGGTTCGTAATGACAAATGTGGGAAATCATATGCTAGATCCAGTGGTAGTTCTACCCCGAGGAGATCAGGTCAAGTTGAAAGCGCCTTATCAAACATTAACTTGTTAAAGTCTGTGCCAGAGCCATTGCGAGAAGGGCTTTCAAAGCTATTGATCGACTTAGCTTCAGCATCTTTGCCTTCAAATAATGAAGTGACCACCAACCTTATTAAGTGCTTCACCAATATTGGTCAATCACCTGCTGATGCTGATGCGAGTTCAATCTCCCAAACTGGGCCTTCACAAAACCCCCACCCCCCTTCTACTCCTTTTACTGATGAAAATGCCTCTAATGATATCAAGACGCTGGATGCGTCGCTGAAATCCTATTCCACCCCAAAAGCTAGCGAGGAACTGAAAAAGGAAAGCATAACTAGTTGTGTAGGGACATCAAGTACACATGTCTCTTCTGGTGTTGATTTGAATCAACGTCCTCCTGCTGATGCCAATCAATATGGATGCCAGACTATGAATTCTGAAGCACCTGTGTCATGTGCTGGTGATGTGGTGGCTGGTAGTAAGAACAAGAATGCCGGCCATACAAGTGGTTTTTCAGCAGGGCCTCTTGGTGCTGAATGCATGTTTAGTGGAATACCAATCGAAAGTGACTCTTTTGTGCCTTCTTGTGCTGGTCCTTTTATGAGGAGCAACGGTCATAATACTGCCACAGGTGGTATGTTCCATAAGGGCATCAAATGTGATGGTTGTGGGGCTTTTCCAATTACTGGTGTTCGGTACAGGTCCAAAGTGTAAGGAATGCATAGGAAAATGTTTATGCTGTAAGGGAACAGTACTCTTTTAATAGAAATGATGATTTGTTTTCTGTTTGTTTTGCAGAAAAGAGGACTATGATCTATGCAGCATCTGCTTTCAACAAATGGGTAATGAATCTGATTACATTAAAATGGAGAGGCCAGTATCATTATCATACCGGCATCCATGGTCTTTCAGGGCATTACATAATGCTGTAAGTAGACTTCCAACCATGCTTAATTTGAGTGTATTTACTTTAACAACTTGGCTGAATTTCTTTTCTCCGCTGATCTGTGATTTATTCTCCTGTTGCTTAAAGACAAATTCTTGTCCTGTTCCACCTCCCCAACCAACTATGATAACAAGTTGTGTCACCAGGCCGGCACGAGCTAAACTAGACAGTCGGTTCATTAGTGATGTGAATGTATTAGATGGCACTGTGATGGCTCCATCTACTCCTTTCACCAAGATTTGGCGGATGTGCAACAGTGGTAATATTGCTTGGCCCCATGGGTTAAAACTCATGTGGACTGGAGGAAGTAAACTTAGCCACACTAACGTTGCTGATATAGAGGTGTGGTTGTTTAGCTCCTTTACTTTGGGTGTGATACAGTGCAATATATTACATTTGCTCTGTCTCTCTCTCTCTCTCTCTCTCTCTCTCTATATATATATATATATATATGTACTCTTTGTTGTTGTTTACATCTCTTTACTCTGTGTTGTTTACAATCTCTTTGCTCTGTGTTGCGATGGATTCATTATAGATTCCTGCTAGTGGTATACCTGTGGGTGGGGAGCTTGACATTGCAGTAGATTTTACTTCACCTGAACGGCCAGGCAGATACGTATCATATTGGAAGATGACATCCCCATCATTTGTAAAGTTTGGGCAACGAATCTGGGTCGAAATTGAGGTGCAAAATTTTTATGATTTTTAAAGGTCCGTCTTTATATTGGTATTAGAATTTTTGTTAATTGTGCTTTCCCGCACTTACTAGGTTGATTCTTCTCTGAAAGACTCTCAAGTCCTCAACCTGAATTTGCCCCCTGACTTCAGTTTAGCAAATTTCCCTGAAATTATGGATGCTAATCCACCTAAAGGGGATGGATACAAGGAACCTTGCAGTAATCCGGAAGCGGCTGAATCTGTAAAGCCAAAGTGTGAGCAAGAGCCTGCAAAGAATCTCGATCTCAACATATCTATAAATGACACCTTACCAGTAAACCAAGATGTTTCAGCCCCTCTTCTTCCAGAGGCCCCATCATCTGTGTCATATCCTATGATAGACTTGTCTGAAGCTGCCCCTTCTGTATCCTCCAATCTGCTTCCTGATGCCAGTGCAGACAATACCGTGGAGGCCACGCTCCTTAAGGAACTCGAGGAAATGGGATTCAAGCAGGTTGGTTTGAACAAGGAGATATTGCGGTTGAATGAATATAATCTGGAGCAGTCAGTAGATGATCTGTGCGGTGTTTCTGAATGGGATCCAATCCTTGTAGAGTTGCACGAGATGGTGAGTTACCGTCTAGAGTCCAAGTTGAATCTCTTTTGGAGGCTCCATAATATTTTATTTTCCCTTAAATTATTATTTTGTGGATTTCTTTTCTCCGGTTTGGCTTATATAAAAGCTGAGACTAGAAGTTGATGTGATCCTGCAGGGCTTCCGTGATAAAGAAACAAACAAGAAGCTGTTGAAAAAGAACGAGGGAAGCATCAGTCGTGTGGTCATGGACCTCCTCACTGGGGACAAAGCGTAATGGGAGCTATATGGCCCCTACTTATTATATATATATACAAAGTAGAAATGAACTAAATAAAGTTATGGTAGTGAGCTTGCTTATGTCGTATGGATTTTAAGAGTATCGTATTTTTATTTATTATTTGGGATTGTTTACTTAATACGACGCCTACCCTTTCATATTAGTTTTGTAAATTGGGGATGACTGCGTTGTATCATGGCAGTTTATATGGTTGGCAAACACATGTCGTTTTGAATGTTTACATTTGACATAAAATAAATGCAAATTCAGAATACAAATAACAAGAGATTTATAGGAAGTGCAAAAGTTCTTTTGACACATTTCATTGTTTAAATATACATGCTTTGCAGTAATAAAGTCTGTTAAGTTGGTAATGCACGTATCAATTAATTTAAATCTACAAAAGACAAGAGAGCCAAGAAAAGAAAGAAGATACGTTAGTTAGGGAAGTCCAAATTTGTTAACTTGGTCTGCACAAACAAAAACGTTTAGGAATTTTAGTTGGGGCTAAGTGAACGGAAATGATGCAGTGTCATAGACAGACCAGTTAGTCTTTAGATGCTACATTAAAAACACGCGTGAAATTTCAAAAAAGGAAAAAATTAAATCATTTCATAACCCTAAATTTATTTCTAACCTTTGGTATATTCACCCTCTCTGTCTCTCAAATTTACCCAAATCTTGTCCGATCCGTCATCTTGCCTCCTTCCCTCCACTACCGATAAAGAGTATTTCCTAAATGAATTCTGTTTTTCCTTTTTGTCTCTCTTTTCACATAAGGGTTGATAATGAGGACACATAACATGGTATTTGCAGAATAGAAAAATAAAACAAAAATGTTTTCTGTTATTGAATATGTGATCACATTCTTCTGATGCCATCATATACTTGATTGAATCACACATTTTGTTGCAGTTAATTTTGCTGCTTAATTCTCACCTAGAAAGATATAAGGAAAACGTTTGTACAAGTTGAATAACAACTGATGAGTTTCTATAATATAGTTCATATGTATAGTTATGGCTTAAAACGATCCATCTTTCGCAATTTTGGGTAAATTTTAGTGGCATCTTGCTCATTCATAGGTTAATGCTACAATTCTTCTTGGATTCAAGAATTTTAGGCAACTGCATATCTGGTCAAATAGGCATTGACAGTTCATGTCTCAACTTCAACTTTTCAGGGTTTAGAGAAAGGTTTTCACCTATTAAGGATGGTGAATGTCTATGATGACTTGTATTTTGTCCATTTTCAGTCAAGTTTGTCAGCTTTGCAGTCTTTTTCAATTGCAGTGGCACTTATTCACAGTCAGAATCCTGCCCTCCAATCCAAAAATGTATAGGAGCTAAAGTAGCAAGATTGATGACTGAGATCATGTAGTTGTTATGACTCACATTGTATCACATAAATTAGTAAGTTGAAATTCAATTATTTATACACAAAAAGTAGGATGATGATCTTCGTCTTGTTCTTTAAAGCTTTGCAGTTTGTTAATTGTTAAATTGTGTTCATAGGTTAGGTTTGTTCTTGATCATTATCACTAGGGATTGGTTATCCTATAATGTTTACTCAGGAAGCTCTTGTAACTGCTCTGTTTTGGTTGAACGTTCTTTTTCTTTTGGTTAAGAAAAGTACAATCGTTTGAGGGAGAATATCCAAAGAATTTTGTTCATGTCCATGAGCATAATTTAAATCTACATGGTGCAACAAACAATTGGATTTTCAAGCATATAAAGCTACCAAAAAAATCTTTAATTTTTGCGAACCTGAAGAAGATAGCTGTGTTATGCTCTTTCATATATTCAATCTCATTGGTTAACATTCTTATCTGACATCTATATCGAACAGAATTACTGGCAGATGGCTACAATGTCAGGTTTGCTGAAGTTTATGTGACTGTTTTGTAATTGTAGTTCTGATTAATTGATTACTTACGTAAGGGCAGGTAGAAATGGATATATATAACTTGGTTCCTTAAAATCTTTTAGGATTTATATGCTTGAAATCAATCATCAGTAGGAGCAATGTTTCACGTTTTAATGGCTAATTGGTTCGATTTTGGCAAAACTATAAACCTAAACATCTTATTTCATAGACCTCTTACATATGAAGGATAATATGAATTCCAGCAGTTGCTATATAGCTTGCTCTGTATGCATTTATTAAGTTATCCTCCTACACTCTAGGTAGATTTTGCTTTCCTATTCAAGTTAATACATTATCCTAAGTAGCTAAATTGGATTCAATTGGTTGGAAGCATGGACAACATATCTCTGTAAAGTGATCACCTCTTAATCTCCTTTACTTACCGTTCAAAGCTATGGATTTGGCATCTCAGCTTTTTAGTCATTTAGTATGCAAATGCAGTAGTATTTATATTATTATTTTAGTTATCTTCCTTCCAAATGTAATTCCACTGAAGAATTGAAAGACTGTATGTGTGTTTTAGGGGTCAGACCTTGAGATTTTACTGGAAATTTTATGCAATAGCATTATGATGTATAAGCAATATGTACATGTTAAAATAATCCACATTTGTAATTTTCTTAATATGATTTTCTGTTTTTATCCTCTTAAGTATGATTATATTTCATTTTAAATCTTCCATGTCAATATGGGTTCATTGTAAATGAAGTCTACACCATTAATTTTTCTAAAATATTTCATTTAAATATGAATCCTAATTTAATAACTTAGGAATTTATTTTTGTAATTTTTTAAAAAGAGTGAATATATACTTTTAGCTTATTTATAATCAATAGTAACTCATCATAACATGTTGGGTTGGACGGGTACAATTGCAACCCTAGAATGTTGTAAGTTTCTCCAATGAAATATATTTCATCAAACGACGAAAACAAAGTAATGGTGCAAAGATAAGGTATTGCACCAATCCATTTTAATTTCACAACGAAAGATACATTTTTAATACGTAAACTCAACTTATAATATACTATATAGGGGCAAAATTGCTTTATACAGAACTCAGGAAGCCTACTTTTTGATCGAAAAAACTGTTGTTAGCTATACGGAACTACTAGGTAGAAATGCATTAAATTCTACAGTTAGCTATGCGAATCGAAAGATCATTTATACAGCAATGTGTAAATATCTGTTCTTCTTTTCTTTACCTGCAAAACCATCTTCAGAATTTAGTAACTTAAAGTGATCAATCATTTATCTTACTTTTCAATACAGAAAGGCGTTTATCTTACCAAAATATTTGATTTTAGTGGAAATCGAAGAGATGATGATCCCTTCACTTTAAGCTCACTAAGGTGTTTGGTTGGTTTTTGACTAAGTGGAAGACTACTACTCTCTCCAGCCGAAGTGTTTCGACCCTTTTGAACCCTATCTTGATGCACAGTTGGCGGTGCAAGCTTTAGCTAAGGCATGTTTTTCATCTGAATGAATCGCTGCTCCATCTAAAGATTAGACAGCATCTCAAACTGCAACATAGAAGTTCATGTTGATTAATCTTTTAGGTCTAGCTTGGTAAGGCAAACAAGTTGAACAGCAATTATAAATAAGATTTACCCGTGATATGTGCTGAAGCCCATAGGAATTATCTATCAAATCTTTATGTAGTTGTAACATGTAAGGTCTTTGTGCTCGTGGAGGTCTTGTTGAAACTTGATCAATCAAACCATCATCCGGAAGAGCTGATTTATTTTTGTCATCAAACCATCATCCGGAAGAGCTGATTTACTTTTGTCCCTTTGTGCATTCTTCTTTGGCATACAAACGGGACATCCAGACCCTCTGCTAGGTGACTCATTTTCCAGAAGTTCGCATTAGAGATGAGTTGCATGACCGTAGCTGAAAACTCGAATAGAGAAAGTAGAAGAACCTTTGGCGAGAAGGCAGCTGCATATACAACATGTTAGACCTTTGGGGGCATAACCATGAGATGCCCCCTCCTTAAGCAGGCTCGTGGCATAGAATGTATCATCCTTTATCAATGATCTAGCAGTATCCTTGTGCAAATGAAAAAAGAATCTGAATCAACAAACTAGTTGATAGTATTGTCATATTCAACAAGTGAAGCTGACAAGGGTAAAGGAGAGAGGCAACAAACCAGTAACTAAACCACATGTTTGAAACTATTAATGAGTATTAGAATTCCTCTTTCAAATCCATAAGTTCCTAGCATCCCTAATTTGGTAATTTTAAAATCTTCAAGTTCTTGGTAGCCATCATCAGAGAGGAGCTTTGACATGATAGTTAGAAGACAAACGTAACCTATCATTCCCTCAACAATCTCTTTGATGAACTGAGAGAACAACTTCCTCAATACATGTGCACCTTTATGGGATTTGGAGATTTTCCGCCTAATTACACACACATCATCATCATTCCTAGTACTCTTATTTTCTATTAGCATCCCAAAACCATTATTCACTTCATATGCCCTTCATTGTCATAAGATTCCATCAGAGGCTCACAGAATCTGTAACAAAGCCAATAATTTGCCAAAAAGATAGATTGATAAACAGTTAATGGGAAGCCATAAAAGCATTAATTTTGGATATTATAGAGAAATGTTAGATGGAGTTGTTGAAAGTCCAAGAAGAACTTGAAGGGATGATGTGTTATGGAACTTAGGTGCAAAGCAAACATTGCAACTTTTTGCAAACAATACTTACGAAAACTCAAGAATAATTATTCAGAAATTAAAAAACTAACAACCCAAGCCAATTGGCTGAAAATATTTGGGAATGTTTCTGAATATAAAAGCAGAAAAGAATCGAGATTTTTGTATCAATAAGATCATTCACAGTATTGAAATAACATTTTTGTCACGAAAAATCTCAATCAGAGCAACTATCGTGCGTTATTGAACACTGAACCTATCACACGACATACGAAAACCTCAATTATCTCCCTCATGTCAAGTTCAAAGCACGAAAATTTACTCAAAACATAGCTTAAAATGTCTTATTTCCTTTTTTCGAAGTTAAATCTTATTTATTACCAATGTAATAAATCTAGAAAAATTAAAAACTCACTTTATGAATTCCTCAGATTCAAAAACTGACCCAAAATAACCCAGGGTATCTTTACAGGAATTCTACACGTGTCTTAAGCTCATCACGCTCCTATCGCCTCTGGTGTGTGTCAACACGTGGTAGCACCTTGGCTAACCACGCATCCGCCAGCTATCTGGCACGTATCACCTCAGTGGCGATACTATGCGTGCCCTTCACTTTCTCTCTCCTCGCTAGAGACAGATGAATTTTGACGAGTTTCAACTGTGATTTTCGCTCTCCGAAGCTAGTTTTCAACCTGTTTTTCAATGCTAACCACATGTAGCACAAATTCAAGCATCAGTATGCAAGGACACAATCGAAAAACAAAACTTTATTTCTGAAACCCTTATGGAGAAAAACTAAAAAATCTTCGTTTTTAATCACCCGATCACGTAACCGCTTTGATATCACGTGTAATACATAACTTTATTCTCTGAAACCCTTATGGAGAAAAACTGAAAAATCTTCGTTTTTAACCACCCAATCACATAATCATTTTGATACCACGTGTAATACGTAATATGAGTCTTATTTACGTATCATGGATCGAACGTGAAAGGGAAATAATGAAGAAATGTGGAAATATCTTATTTCAGTTATATAACTTTCAGAGGAGCTTTCTGAAACCGAAATGAGCATGAATCCACCGGTACCTTCACGGGATCTACTCACCAGGACACATTAAAGTCTTTTAGTGGCCTTATGAATACATGAACCTCTGAATGGGTCTGAGTAAACATTCATTCACGATTTTTATTAGCAGTTACAGGAGATCTAAACCTTCTATATATAACATCCATATCGCGCTTCCCCATTACAGGTTTGATATGGGCCTGGTCCATATTGATCGGGGTCTATTTTCCTCTTGAACTTCGACTTATTAACCTAGATTCTTTATTGAGCCACCTTTTTTTATCTTTTTCTGATGAAATATGATTAGCTTTATCGATAAATTATTAAAATTGTTAAAATAAAATTAAGTGTTCTCCATCAAATGAAAAAATTGTAATACGTAATGTTATCTTAGTTAGGTACTCCAGATCAAACGTGAAAGGGCAAAAAAATGGAGAAATGCGGAAATACCTGATTTTCTGGTTCTGAAACTTCAAAAGAGATTTATGAAGCCGAAACGATCCCAAATCTACCACCGTCTTCATGAGAATCCATTACCGAGATGCGAGCTAGGTATTTCTATAGTTTTCTCAATACAGAAGCTCTCTTAACGGGTTAGAGGTTCCTTATGCTTACGATTGATATGAGCAACTGCAGGAGACCTTAACCTATTTCTATAGCTTTCATATCGGGCTTCCCCATCACAAGGTCGATATGGTCCAGATCCACACTAAAAGGGATCCATTTTTCACCCGGACTTCAAGCCATTGATTTAGATCATTTATTGGGCCACTTTATTATCTTTATATGGATCAAATTACGTAACTTAACCGATAATTTATTTAAAAACTAAATTACAATTAATAATTATCCACTGTATGGGAAATTGACAAAATCGCCCTCATGTCTTACAATCTTCCCCTTGGATAATTATTAATTGCAGTTTTGACTCAAGTTTAAAAATAGTTTAAAAACTCGATTAAGCTACACTACTGTATTAGTCGACTAAGTTTAAAAACAAAACATTTGATCCAAAGATAATGACAGTCTAACATTTCGTCCTGTAAGGCTTTTGATACCTAAAAGTATCAAATACATTTGTCATGTGCGACACAGATTCAATACAATCACGAATATTTAATACCTCACTAACATGAATGGAAAAATGGAGTGTGACAAATTACGATGATACCTTTATGATCTAATATGTATCATCTTCGTCTATAGGTCTCGATTTCTCCAACTTTATGATAAACCGCCTCAGAGAAATCCTGTTTTCTCTCACCAAATGCTAAACAACATTAGAGAAAACTTGTTTCCTCTCACCATATGCTAAACAACATTAGATAAAACCTTTATGTTCTTTAACTGAATGCTAAACTGCATTAGAGAACTCCTGTTTTCTCTCCCCGAATGCTAAACAGTATTAAAGAAAACTTTTTTCCTCTCACCATATGCTAAACAGCATTAGAGAAAAACCTTTGTGTTCTCTAACTGAATGCTAAACTGCATTAAAGAACCTTTATGGGATTAAAAACTTATATCCCCCTATGTTATGTCAAACTTTAAGGATATATCCATATAAAACTATGTGTCTAATGACATAGACTCAAGGTCAATCTTTATTTATGCCCAATGACCTTTAAAATGCTTAAGATCAACACAAATCTTAAGGCTTCCATATGTATTATGACAATTTATGGTAACGCGTATTACTAAAGATAACCTGAAAAATCGAAGGGGGTTAATTATTTCGCAAACTTTCCGCAAACTTATTTGGCACAAATAAAATAAAAACTATCAAAACCGAAATAATAAAAACACCAGAAATTTGGTAACGCAGTTCGGCACTCCTTGCCTACGTCTACAGGGCCCTCACCCAGCTTAATCACTTTTACTGAAGTACAATAGAATTACTCAAGGCTTTACTGAGCCGACACCAATCAACCTTTGACACTATCACTCAACCTTACTTCCCGTGAAAGATTTTCACACCCAATAGTACGAACACCTCGTACTAACCTCGACAGAGGATTTTCTCAATCAATCTTTTAACTAAAGAACAATGAACAAATAACTCAAGTGAT
>JAOQMS010000007.1:25405975-25428050 GCA_027563885.1 Erythroxylum longipes
AACACAGAGGATAGACCACAGACGATAGGTGGTCAACACAGAAGATAAAAGTCAACCACAGAGGATAGAACACAGAGAATAGATTATAGTCCAAGGATTATAAGAAGGTGTAAGAAGTTATTTGAGTTAAAGTCTATCCTCTGTGTTACTGTTCACAGAGTATCGTCTGTGTTACTGTTCATAGACTTCGTCTGTGTTACTATTCATAGAGTATCATCTGTGTCACTGTTCACAGACTTCGTCTGTGTTATTGGTCACAGAGTATCGTCTGTGTTACTGTTTACAGACTTCGTCTGTGTCACTGTTCATACTATCGTTTGGGTTACTGTTCATGGTTATCTTCTGCCCTATTTTCGACCCTTCAAACGATAAAACTGGCCTTTGAGGTCTTCATGAAAGTTGTAGCTTTTGAAGTCCTCTTTCAATCTATCTAAAGAAACCCTAGTTTGGATGCCTTTACTAAAAGTTATACCAATATCCCCGAAGTAGGTATATGTGTAAAGTGTGGACTCACCAACGCTGATCTTTGAGGTATTCGGGTTGAAAAGGATAAATGGACTAATCGACTACCATCGTAGAAATCAACTGTTCTAAGAGCTGAGCTGAGCCTAGAAAAGGGGAGTTTTGAGAAGACGATCCGATAATGGCAAGTCCTATGATTTTCTGAAGGTTAGACTCCAAAAACGGGGTCTAACAGCTGTGGTATCAGAGCATAGAAGATAATCCGATAATGGTCCAGGTGTTCTCTTTGGGAGATAAACTCACGTATTAAGATATTCTGTATGTGAGTTGGACTTCGGAAAGGGGGTCCGATATTCTAACCCATGCTTGCTTCGATACTCTGGGATGCTGCTGGAAATTTAATGAAGAGTGTCTAGATTTTCGGTTTTGACCCCTTCGAAATATCATTTGTAGTAACTGATAACATCTTGGCCTTATATGCCCAACAACTCCGCAAAAATGACATGTGAGTATAAATCTTCGTCTCTTATTCGGCGCTTCTACCTCTCTGGTTGATTTGAACATACCAGAATTTTCTTCATTAACTTTCGAACACTCACCTTTATAGCCTATACCTTCAAAATTCCCTTTAGCCTTACCGATTTCTATCAACTTATCCTGTTTTTCCGTGCCTCCATTCAATATTCTCAATCCCTTTTCAGTACTTATCAATTTCATTCTAGCTTCACCAAGCTCATCCGACATCAACATCAGCTTCTTTTCTAATTCTTGTATGGTGTTGTTCATGTAGAGATTTTCTTCTGCCAATCTTTCATTCTTTCTATACGTGTTCACCCATTTTTCACACATAGTTTTGTGAGCCTCGTAAATATTCTCCTTTTCTTTCTATACGTATTCACCCATTTTTACACATAGTTTTGTGAGCCTCGTAAATATTCTCCTTTCCATCATCTAGGTCACTTTCATCATTGTTATAATCTGATATTCGATCTTGAGCTGAATTGTTTTCAGAATTTTCCAATTTTCTCCCTTTTTCAACTTCAATTACTTCCTTTTCAGTTACTGTTAAGCAAGTAACTGGACTTTTATTGTATAGGGCAACCGAAGCTGAGCCATTAGCATTTTCTTCTTCGCTACCATATTGTCTAAGGCTAGGTCTGTCCTTCTTCATTCTTTTCATCCATTTACCAAAGTTCCGTGTGAGTAGTACCAAGTCTTTTTTTTCATCAGATTCCTCTTCTGCATCATTCACACATTTTCCAGTTTCCACCTGTAGTGCTAATCCTTTGCTTCTTTCTTACTTACCCCTTAAGAGATTCATTTCAAAATTTGTCATGTTTACGAAACTAGGATCTGCACCAACTTACGAACAAGTTCTAAAACGGTGACCTGGCTCTGATACCAATTGAAAAACCGAAGGGGTTAATTATTTCGCAAACTTTCCGCAAACTTATTTGGCACAAATAAAATAAAAACAATCAAAAACGAAATAATAAAAACACCAGAAACTTGGTAACGCAGTTCGGCACTCCTTGCCTACGTCTGCGGGGCCCTCACCCAGCTTAATCACTTTCACTAAAGGACAATAGAATTACTCAAGACTTTACTGAGCCGACACCACTGAACTTTTGACACTATCACTCAACCTTACTTCCCGTGAAAGATTTTCATACCCAATAGTACGATCGCCTCGTACTAACCTCGACAGAGGATTTTCTCAATCAATCTTTTAACTAAAGAACAATGAACAAATAACTCAAGTGATTAAAATAATAAAGAACAAAATAATAATACACTTGAGATAAAAAGAACAAATTCCCCTGAGTTTCGCTCCACTGAAATAAACCTGGAAGTCGTTGCAACAACAATGCGCTGATTTACATAAACACCAACACGAAACCATAGCTGCACCAATAACACATTCACCAACCACAGTATATGCAGCCCATAAAGAAATCAATTAATAATCATTAGGCCAATGAAGAATGATGCAGCCAAGAAATCACGTACAATCCCAGAAGACCAAGTCTAGAAAAATAGATGTTAACCCACTTCACCGTAGCTAACACTGACCCACTGCACTAATACTCTTTTCACCATAGCATAACATTTACTGCACCATCAACGCACACACTGCAGCCACGATTTTTGCAACACAAGAGATTCACTTCAATTTTGTTGATTAGTAATGTGTACAACACTAACACCTCTCACTCGTTATTCAGCATGAAGAAATTATCATCTGTACTGTAGGTTCTTGCTATTTTATTTTCACTCAACCAAAGTAATCTACGTCAATTTCCAGGGCACTCACGCAGCCCACTTAAAAGACAATCTTCACACCCACACATTGCACTTAATATGCACACATCACACCTCCACCATAAGTTGTGGGTTTTTATCTCTGTTTTACCCAAGCTCTGTCTTCATATATAACATAAACCCTTAATTAAAAACACACCATGCAGATGGAGAGATGCACGACTAATAAACTGAAGATCTACTCAAACTTCTAACAATATCCTTCATAAAATTCACATCTATCCAAGATATAGTTCTACACAATCCAAGATAGTCTTTTTATTTTTGAATCCAAGTCAAATAAAAATACATGATTAGCTATCATCATCCAATTAATATTTTATAGGTCCAATTAATAATAAATATGCCAAAACAAAATAAGTAGATATATACACTATATATCTAACATAACTGATGATCATCTTTATTGATGAACCATCATAACATCATAATACATCAAAATATACAAATGTACATGGAGCAAACATAATAATCTTTTAACTAACAGTGTCTAAAGACTTCAAAACACCCATACTGTATACTTGTATTCCAAACACATGTGGGCAAAGTCCTTTAGTTAAAGAATCGACTTATAGTTCCTCAGTCCTTAAATGCACCAAATCTTAAAGCCATCTTTTCGTATCAACTGCTTCATGATCAAACATTTGACCTCAAAATTCTAAGAACCTTTGATATTCAATGTTGTTATTAAATAATACAGTAGCTTGATTATCACATTATAACTGAATGGGTTTAGCCACTGAATCAACCACAGACAACTTAGGAATCAAAATTCTGAGCTAAACAGCAACCCTATAGCATGCACTATGCATGTGTGGTTGAGGAAGTCACCCTTGTCTACTTGACACAATTCCACGACATTATACCATTTGCTAACTCAAACTGTAACCTTAAGTAAACTTTCGATCATCCGGACACATAACTAAATTTGAATACGAATTCCCTACGAGGTTTAGGTTGTTGACTTTTCTATATGTCAACATATAATCCTTGATTCCCTTTAATTATCTTAACACTTGCTTAACTAGATTTCAATGGTCTACATCTGAGTTAACCAGATACTGACCAAATAGTCAAACAGTAAATGCAATGTCCTGCCTAGTACATAGCCTAGCATACATTAGGCTCAACTGTACTAGAATACGGAACATTCCTCATAACCTCTCTCTTTACTTTATTCTTTGGTCACTGTGCCAAAGATTATCTCTCACTATGAGAGATAGTTGTTACGACAGGTTTACTGTTAACCGTATTAAACCTTTGTAACATCTACTCAATATATGCACTCTGTAAAAGGTATGACGAGTGTTAAGATATGTCTCGGTGAATCTGAATACCTAGGATAAAAGATGCTACACCAAGGTCCTTTATGTCAAAGTGTTTGACCAAAGGTTGCTTAAGCTTATACAACATGGTCAAGTAATTTGATGTGAGTAATATATCATCCTTATGTAGTAATAGGAAGAGGTCACAACCTCATCAACTATAACGTTTCACTTTCGGGAGGTTTGATGTAACTCATATATTGATTTGCAAAACACGCAAATAATGTCAGTTCCATCTGAATCTTGAAAACCTTCAGGTTGTACCATATAGACCACTTTATAAAGGTCTTTATTCAAGAAAGCGATTTTGACAACCATCTGATGTAACTATTTATCATCATAAGCTACAATTACCTTAATCACTCAAAATGTATCCTTCGAGGATACGAGAGAAAAGTAACATTAACGTCAACATTTCTCCCTGAGTAAACCATTAGGCAATTGAGCTAGCTCATAAACTGCTGAACTTTATCCTAAAGTCCTTTAGGTCTTAAATTTTATTTACAACTGATGGTTTTACAGTTCTGCTACAAAATCAACTAGCTCCTAAGCCTTACTATGTTTCATGACTTACATTTCATCAGTCATTGCAACCCACCACAATTCTGCTGCGGGTACAAAAATAACTTCTGTAAAACTAACTGGATTCGTAACATGTCTAATATCATAGTCCTGTTCACCTAATAGACTATGTAGTCAGATGGGATAACATGTCATCTCACTCAGGTGGATTTTCATAACTGCATTAGATCTTGTATCCCCAAGAACCTCTGTGTGTAGAGGTATGGGTTCCTATTCTTGTATAGGCACGGTACAAAGACCTAGATCCATCGGATCTAACTATATGAGTAGCGGATACATAATAATTGTGGCATCCATCCTGTTATCATCCTAAGGTTAAGGGGGCCACCATCATCATATACATCCTATTCCAGAAAATTATCTATTTATGATTCCACTATTCTATTCCCTCCTTCTCTACAATAAAATCTGTAGCGTTTAGGGTGATCAGGATATCTTACTAAATAGCAATGACCATCATGAGCATGCAATTTTTCTTTATAAGGATTATACTACCTCGATAGGGAAACCTTATACATAAATGTGTGTAAGACTGGGTTTTCACACTTCTAGATAATCAGGAAGATTAGCCTTATTCTACATTGACTTTTTCAAGTCCTTTAGGGTGCTTTTATGCCTTTCGACAATACACCATTTTTCTCAAGACTACTCGGTATAGTGAATCAAGTCACTATCCCAACCGATTCCATATATCTGGCAAACAAACCTTTTCAAGTCCTAAAACGCCATGTTTGCCATGATATTCTCCTTCATGGTCAGATCTGACATTCTAAATAGATTTTCCCATTTAGTTCTCAACCTTTAGTCTTTAAGCAAGAACACATAACTGTAATGAGAATAATCATCAACAAGTGTCAGAATGCTTTTGAACTTGCACAATGCAACTGTATAAGGTCTTCTGATATCCTTATGTATCAGACTTAACAAGTCAGAAGCATGAGTTGACTTTAATATCCTTATTAGTCAACTTACCCCTGCAACAGTCAACACATATTTCCAGATAATCATAATTTAAAATTGAGAGAATGTTGTCATTTATCAATCTCTTAACCCTAGCACTAGAAATATGGCTTAAACTTTTATGTCACACCATGTATGACTTTTCATTCATCAAGGTCCTTCATTTAGTGACTTGTCTAGCAAGATGCAAAGAAGCATATATCTAATTCGGGGTACGACACATTCTATACAATCCATGTGACAAGAAAGTTGTATCATTATGTTTTGCATTAAACACAATTATACAACAGAAGCATTAAATACAAAACATTAACCTTTTTTGTCCAAAATTGATCCAAAGATAATATATAAAATATGTCATGTAAAAACCTAAATGAACCTTGTTACAAGATTCAGTACATACATCCCCTATAGATATTACTTCTACTTCTTCATTGTTGTCAAGCATCAGTTACTCCTTCCCTTTATTTGGCTTTATCCTGGATATGAACTCTTACACCGTGGAAGCAAGTTGATCAGATACTATACTATAGAGTCACCAATTACTTAATGCAACTATCGCAAATCAAATTTATAAATTGACAAGCCAAAAAGTCATCTGATAGTCACATTCTTTCCTTCTATGCCTTATACTGCTGGCTTCTTTATGTCCCCAGGACCTTTATCAACACTAGATTGACCAACATCAATATGTGGAGAAGATTTAGTCTTTCTACCTTTGATTTTAGTGTGCTTCATCTTTGCCTTCCATTTAGTTGCTTCGAGGGCTATAAGAGTAATAAGCTTGAGTTTTTCCTCCTCAGTAATGCAATGGGCTCCTTTACTCCCCCTTCTCCTATATAACTTATGGAGAATAATTCTTTATTCAAGGCACTTTTTTCAACACTAGATGAGACTGCGTACCTCTAGGAGACATTTCCAAGAAATTACTGTGCTATGTTTGTGTCTGGAAGTCCACTAAGAATCGGTTAGGTACGGATCTCTTAATGATCATCAGACATAATCTGTCAGACCAATCCTAAGCTTCATGGGCTGCTTTATGAGCTTTTGAGCTTATGGATGTAGGTGGAGATAGCCTATGTATATGTATGGCCATATTAACCTTAGCTATTTCCATATCATTCAGTACATCTTCTCTCCACTTCTTTGTATTGAAACCGGTCATGGTTTCAATGATGACAATAATTTTATTAACCGAAAAGGTGACTCTATAGTAACTTCAGTTAGATCAGCACAAATGTAGGATAATAGCGATGCTGAAAGCCACTAAATAGTATCTTTCCTGAAAATCCGATCACACATATTATGAAACACCTTTGGCTGAATACATAATATATTCAATTAAACTTCCACATAAAAAGCAATTAGAGTACAAACTATCAACTCTCACGACATTACCATCTTTGGGTGAATAGATCGTTTAAGCAACGACTTTCCTCCATCTAATACCTTTATGATCATCTCAAAACGTTATGTAAGGCCAACACCTTTGGGCAGAATAACCAAACATAAAGTCAGAGACATCCCCCAACATATAGATAGAACAATCCAAAATACTGATTTGAAAGGCCACTTTGGTGACTACATTCTCATCAATACCCCAGAAAGTCCACTAACACAAGGAATACAACATTATGTTATCCTCATATTCTTTATGGGCATATAGTATGCATTTACCTTCAATAAATGAAAAAACCTGAATGCACAGTCTCATTGTCACGCACTCGCACTGAAGACATTATCTGAAAACTTTATTTGAGATTTTTGTAAAAGAAAAATCTCGGTAGAGTGACTATTGTGCATTACTTGATACTGAATCAACCGCTCAAGACACAAGAATCTCATGTCCCTTATGGCAAGCTCATTGCACGAAAATTCAGTCAAAAATGGCTTCAAACCTTAACTCATTTTTCTGAAGTTAAACTTTAATTTTTTACTAATGTAATAAGTCCAAAAAATTAGCAAAATTCACTTTATAAATTTTTCGGACCCATAAACTGACCCAAAACACCTCGGGGCACCCTTATGGGAAATCTGAATTTTTTTTTGTTTTTTTAAATCAATATAGACCTATCCGTACGGGCTGACATCATGCTTCATCTACCATGTCAGCCATGCATTGGCATGGATGGCTCGAGCCGGTCACGCGCCAGCGCCGACGAGCCAGGGACATGTCTAACGTGTGTCGTTGAATGTCACCTAATCGGGACCGTTGCAGTTTCTAAAAATTGGAAAGTCGTAGTTCATGGCGGTGGAGAGTTTCAGAGGTCAAAGTCTCAAAATGACGGTTGGTTTTGAGGAGGTGATATGCATTACGGAATCTTTTAGGGTTAGGGTTTTAGGGTTGTTTGGGAATTAGGAGATGATGGCCATGAATGTTGGAATTTTGGTGGGAAAATTGGGAGATGAGGATTAGCCATCTGTTGTTACCGTTTGGCTTATAAATCGGGCAAAAGAGAAGCTGCTCTAAAAGTTAAACGATCAGTTCTTGCTTGTTTTTGTCAATTATTACTCAATTTTCTTTTTCACTTTCTCCATATTTTATGTTTTCATTTTTCAAAGAGGACATTGACAATAAATAAAGCTTTCTTTTCCTGTTATTTCATACACTTAAAGGGATATAGTCATATAAAAAAATGCATAACAATTTGAATTCTGAATTTGAAACTACAAATCAATTTGGGATCTAAATTCCCAAGTATAAGTTGATTGCAAGTTTTTTATTATAAAAAATGCAATAGAAACTCATAAATAATTTACTTTATAGAGCATTTAAATTTATTTTACAATCATACCACTACTACAATTTTACAACAACAACAACATTCAGTGAAAGTTTCGCTTAGCGAGAGTCTAGAAAGCTCCAATAATACACATTCTTACTCTTAGAAGATAGAGAGATTATTTCTGATAGACTCACGTGAATAATAATAGTAGTAGTAGTAGTAGAAGTAGTAGTAGTAGTAGTAGTAGTAGTAGTAGTAGTAGTAGTAATAATAAATATAAATATAAATATAAATATAAATATAAATATAAATATAGAAATATGTAATAAAATACATAATACAATAAATATGAAATAAGATAAAGAATAACAATAAAATATAGAATAAGTAAATAGATACACAAATCGGTATTAAATGCTAGATAAGATTCAATTCAAGCAATGAAAAATTCCAGGTGGGGACAACAATTTTAACTTGCAATAAGGCATGTTGTGTGGAAATATCTCTATTTTATTTTGTTTTAGTATGCTAGAGTATCCCTAATAATTATGAAATTGACTAGTAAGTAACACATTAATGATAAAAGGAGGTCTAATTTCTCTTGACATGATTCTGTGTTCCCATCTACTCTTTAAGCAACTTTCTAACTTTTCGAAAGGTGAGGCACTACAAACAGTCGGAAAGGCACGACTCGTTGGATTTGTAAGTGTTAGAGTGGAATCTCGTTTTCCAAAGTGAAATTAATTTCTAGATTGGGTAGCAATAGTTTAGTTTACCCTTTTCATATTAATAACATTGAAATGGATTTGTTAGATATATGTTAAATATATCTAGTTTATTTTTATTTTGGCATATTTTTTAAATTGGCATATTCTTCTTATCATCTTGAATTCAAACACTAGTTGGACAATATTATGGATAGAATAGAATTCTATCTTGTACACAAGTTGAATTGGTGAAGAATTATGTGTCTTACGTGGTTGAAGATAATAAAGGCATTATGATATTTTTCTCATGTTGTTTATGAAGGATTTTCTGCCAAAAATAATATATGTAGTTACAGCTTGCAAAAAGAAATAAGACTTACGGATGTGGTGTGTGCGAGTACAAAAGTTGGGTAAGTCCTATGGTGAGTGGGTACAGTGTGCGTATGAAGTAGGTGTGAGTGTAGTGAAGTTTGTGTGTTTTCTGCTAATAATATTCGTAGGTGCTACTGTTGAGAATAACATGGGATTTACGGCTTAAGTGAGTGGAGGTTGTGTGTTCATCATCTGATAATATACGTGTCTTTGGCTGGAGGATTATATGAGACTTATGGCAGAAGTTAAATGATTATCACGTAAACATAGAGAAGCAACTTATGTGGAGTTGGTTGAATTAAAGATTGAAAAATATGTAGCTGAAGTGGTATCAACAGCAGCTGCTAGTTTTAGTTTGGGAGGAAAACATCTTTGGAAAGGAGAACGTGGGTGGCTCACGTTGCGCAATTGATGTAGTGATGATTCAGTAAATTATTGTGTGGAGGTTTATTTACTGAATCTATTTTGCATGAAGTCCTTCTGTTGCAACTATAACTTGGATTTGGAATGTGCATGAATCAGCCTATTTTGTGTGAACAACTTTTTGATCTATTTCAGAGGAGCTGAACCCATAGGGAAGTGGTTATGTTTCTGTCTCAAGTGTTTTTTGTTTTTATTGTTAGTTGATTTATCAATTGAGTTATTTTTATTAACTGTCTTTTACAGCCTGTTTGGAACATCGTGAATTAAATTCAATTACAAGATTGAATTCAATTCACTTGTTTGGAACTAAGAAAAAGCTATGCATTGAATTCATATGTGGGTTTAAAACCCACAGCCTTTGTAAATTCAATTCACGCTACAATTCACGTGAATTGAATTCCAACGGCTGCAAGTGTTCTCCTTTAATGATAAAACCCAACAATACCCACGACTTCAACACAATTACTACTACTCGTTCAACACAACACAATAACTACTTCAACACAATACCCACGACTTCTTTTAACGTTGAAACCCAACAATACCCACGACAACAATAACGCTGATAATGCCTTGTAGTTATCAACGCAAAATAACTACTGCTCGTTCATGTATTTTTAAGCTTCTAAATTATAATAGTTTTCTATTATCTTCATAGTTCGGTCTAGTATAATTTCATTTGCAATTTTTTCTTTTCAATTTAATAATGAACTTTTTTGATGATATTACTTATAATGAAATTGATGTTTATAAGTTGCTCTATGTAAGTGTGAATGTTTATTAGTTAATAAGATTATTTTTTATTCAGGGGTAAATGTGTCATATGAAATAATTGAATTCATTTTGATTGTGTTCCAAACAATGTAATTGAATTCAATTCTAATATTACTAGATTTGTTACAAATAGTGTAAATTAAATTCAATTCAATCTCATTAATGTAATTGAATCCAATTCGTTAATGAATTCAATTCCAAGGTTTCCAAACACCTCGTTAATTAAAAAGAGCGTTGAGAAAATCCTCTGTTGAAGTTAACACGAGTCAGTCGTATTATTTGGGTATGAAATTCTTTCGCGGGAAGTGAAGTTAAGAAACAGTGTCAAGGGTTCAGTGGTGTCGGCTCAGTAAAGCCTTAGATAAATCTATTGTACTTTGGTGAAAGTGCTTAAGCTAGGTGAAGACCTCGCAGACGTAGACAAGATGTGCCGAACTGCGTTATCAAATTTCTGGTACTTTTTATTATTTCTTTTTTGATTGCTTTTGTTTTGTTTTTTTTTTGCTAGAGATGTCTGCAGTAAAATTAGAAAGTTTGCAAAACTACTACCCCTTCGATTTTTCAGGATTCATTAGAAAAAATGCTTTAGAATTTATTTAAAAAATAACTTTTATCATTAAAAGTTGAAAATATGCAACTTTTACTCATCATTTCAGTGAATAAATGCAAATGTTCAATTATAAGAAATTATCTCCATAAATTCTAGGGGTTTAATTTTATAGTAAATTTCAAACATTTGGAGCTTTAACTATAATAGAATCGATGAAATTAATTTTATAAATAGACCTATTCAAACATTATAAAAAGGATAGCTTTTGACTCATATTAAATTGGCTAATGCTATTAACGGAAGTTTTTGCCAGTCTAGAAACCTGCCTGAATTGATAGGCAGATATGGAATCCACTGCCAGCATCATTCAAGATTTTTGGAATGCTGCATACCCCTGAAGAATCCATTCACATCCAATATTTTCTCCTTTTTACAAGCATTTGATTCTTACCTGAAATATGGTTTACTATTGTTGATATTTTAACAGGAGATAAGGAATTAGATGCGTTTCCTATCCTTTCAGAATGAAGTCACGTCCATAAATTTGAAGCTTCAGGTTAACCGGGATAGTTGAGAAGTACAGAGCTAAAATCAGCCAAAAATAACCATGTCAAAAGGCCGTGTGTTCCAAACTAGGCAATCGACGTCCATGGACAACCATGACCATTTTTCAGCGACTGAGAGGAAGCCAAGTGTTCCACACGACGGCCCTCGCTTCCCAAACCTCCACCGCCTTCTCAGCAGCAACGTTGCGACCTTCGACGAAGATTTTGAAGACCCTCAGGAGCGTTTTGACAAACAGTTTCCCAACAAGCCTCCCAAAAGACTTCAGTTTGCTGAGTGGGAGCATATCATTGCAGAAGATCGGAAAGGAAGGCGTGAAGTTGTGGATCAGGATATTGAAACTGAAGCTGATTGCTTTATCAGGCAGAAGCACAGGAGCTTCGAGCTCTGCAAATGGAATACCTTTAAGAAGTAGGCTGCCTGTTGGTTGTGCTTGGAGGATGGTCATTGGCCAACTTATGTAAAATGTTTAAGAGTTGAGCCTATCTAAATAAAAAAGGCCTGGCTTTTCTTTCTTGTACTCGCAGGATTTGTTTCTATATGATATAATATACTTTCCACTTCTGTAACAAATCATGGATTAGTCTAATTATCACTTTATAGATTGGTTCATATAATAGATTTCGCAAGATATAAATGAAAATTGATTGTAAACTCTCCATGCTTATCCATAACCCTACCTATTCCAAAGTTACTACTCGGTTAATCCTCAAGTTCAAGCAATTCATGGTAAGCAGCCAACAAGGTTAGTGTCACTGCATTACATCTGTTTCTGCGTTCTCCAAGCATACATATGGTATGGAGCCTGTGAGTTAGTTTTCAGAAGTCAGAAAATTATGTTTCTTGGTCCAATATCTACTCTACCATCATGTCACAAGAGAGTTTCAAAGACAAATTCTCAGGAACGGATTTGGGGATTTGAAGTTGACAGTATGCTTCAGGTGATAAAAGCTAACCAAGAACAAAGCAAATCAAGAACAGAACCGGACTTCTGAACTTTTGATGTACAGCCTGAAAGAATCAAGTTCATGGAGACAGGAGCTTCCCCTGGATGGAGGGTGATCAGAAGCGTAAAGTGAATCAAATGCAAAGTATACCTGGTGTTTTCATTCATCTCTTCCACATGTACAAGGTTTTCCAGTGAAGAAAAATGCTGACAAACAAAACTTTCTTCACTGGAGAACCTGAAAATGTAAGCCGTCAGAAGCTAGGATAAGGCATGACTATGCTCAAAGATGATCAAAATCAAGAATTTTCATCTCGAAGGATATTAATCTCATTGAACCTCCTCGAACTTATACGATTAAACAAATTCCTGAGGCTGTTCTTACTTTCCTTTCGCCTCCTATGAACCCGGTTGTGCTCCTCTAACTCAGAAAAAGGGTCATCTAACGCAAGCCCTCTCTCCAACCTTTTGGTCACTGTAACAATCTCATAAGAGTCCAACAAAGACTGCTTGAAATCCCAATTCACACTGCCAACCCCATGAACAGAAGCTTTGTTCATCGCTTCCAGCTTGAAACGAGAGGGTCTGCCCTGAAAGTTCCGTCGGCGAGCGTCACATTCACTTGCAGGCCTAGAACTGGAGTAGGAGTGACTATGCCACGCTTGTGCTACGGCCTTCATGATTTCAAGTTCTTGATGCTGATCAGCGCCATGCTCTGACTTCTTCTGCATACTTTATGTGATATTTTCTTCTTCTTCTTAAGCTGTCATGGTAAGGTCCATCCAATCTTTTGGGTAAACAAGAGCCTTACATTGATGCTGCTACAGTGAATGAGAGGCCGGTTTTTAGTGACAGTTAGCTTTTATGTTCTGATAGGTTGCTGTCTTCTTTCTTTGTGGAGTGTGGAACTGCAAATTAAATCATGACCATTGGATATGAAGTTGGACAATGGTAAATAATTATCTTTATTTCTTCATCTTCCTTTTTTTTAGTTTACATTTACGTTTCTAAGTTGCATATAATATTATGTTATCATTCCATTTGGACCAGAGTCAAACCTACGTTATTATCAATATTTTAAAAAATGATCGAAAATTAATCATAGATAAAAGTTTTAAGGTTTAAAAGATTTAATCGGTATTTAATCATAAAAAAATAGCTAAAGATTGAATAAAATTAAAAATTTTGAAATATGATTAAAAAGAATTTTTCTTATTCATTGAAAATTTTGAAGTTTATTTTAAAAAATATATTGTTAAATAAAATTTTATTAATTTATTTTTGTTTATAAAAACTTATTAATTTACGAAAAATAATCGATTAATTAATAAACTAATTCATTTTTAATAACAAGAGTTATTAAAATATCATGAAAAATTATTAAAATAAATCAAACCTGAAAGTTAAAAATTAAGTTAAAAGTTGAATAATTCAATATTTTTACTGTTAAACTGGTCGAATCGGTTGAATTTTTTAATCATTTATTATTATTATTATTATTATTGTACCTATGGCAAGTATAAGTGTCCAACTTATTAGGTACCGGTTTTATTCTTGGACCAAAATCCAGAAATATAAATTGAGATCTACAGTAGTAAACCAAAAAATACTAGAAAGGTAAATGCTCTATTGATAATTAAAATTTTAAAACATCTAATTATAATTTTAAAAAAATCTAAATTGTTCAAACATAAAGTGAATATGGATACACATTAAACTCTGGTATTCTTACAAAATTGTAGATCAAATTATTGAAAGTCCTAAGATGACATTTTCTCTTTTAAGTAAAGAAGATGTATTAGATTCATCATCATCATTACACCTAATTCGATTTTCACTTTAAAGCTAGGTCTAAGAAGATCTGATAATATACAGTCTTACCCTTACAAAATAAAGAGACTGTTTTCGATAGACCCACATGTAAATGTGACAATAAAAAATAATGTAGATTATAAAATTAGATTTGTATTAGATTAATTTTCGAAAATTACATATTAATTTCTCAAGTATATAATTTAGGTAAGTTACTATCGAGCAAATAAGTCGAAATGAAATTATTAGTCATGTACATGTTTAATATAGAATTAGAATCTTAATTGAAAATAATAATTTATTCTGTGTTTGTTAAGTAAAATTTAGAAATTATATAATAACTCAATAATTATGTAATTTAAATAAATTATCTAATAAATCAACGTTAAATTTGATCTAATTGATATAATTTAAAAATTAAAATTTGATCAAAAATAAAATTGCCTTAAATTTGATTTAATTAATACATTAAGCCTAAGTCAACTTAAACTCCACTAATTATAAAAAAATTAGTCAAATTCAAAGTTATTTGACTTAAAATTAACTAATCAAATAAAATTCAACTGAACTTAAGAAATTTAGACACCAATACTATTTTACTTGAGAAAAAGTGAAAGTATATTTTAATGCCACTTAAACCACCAATCTCTCAAAAGAATTTGTTTGTAAAACTTTTTCAATTACGTGTCGGGATGACAAGGGCAACAGATCTGGCTAGCTCTGCAAATTTTTTTAAATTAAAAGTATAAAATAATAATTTTTTTACTCAAGTATGGACTTAAGTTATTTAGGGATGGCAATTTTTGACACATGAACTTAAATTTAGTTGTTTTTAGTTAGTTCGCCCATAAATCAGGCCCAAGCTCATACAAATTTGAAGTTCAATTATTCTAAGTAAAATAACATCATCTTACTTAAAAGAATTGATCTCGAGTAAGTTTGGGTCTGGACAACTCAGACTCTAATCTAATTAAAAAATAAATTATTCTATATTTTTATTTTTAAAAAACTTGACGGGACTGACCTATAAGTTAGCTCATTGCCATCCCTAAAGTTACTCAAATCTAAACCTACTCGATATCTAACTCTTTAAAATAAAATAATATCGTTTTGCTCAAATTAATTAATCTTTAGGTTAATCCGAACTTTAAGCTGGACCATAAATCAACTTATTAAAAAATTTGAATATATTATTTTATTCAATTATGGTGTTTGGGTCGATCTTGGCCCAAGTATGGCCCATTTAAAATACCTAAAAACCTATAGTGAAGCTATTGTCATACCTAATTATCCAGCTTGGGAAAGAAGCTGTCGAGGAGTTGTACTGATTCTTTTTTCTCATGTCCTCGCAATACTTCATACTTTTGAGCTGATATTCATCTTTAGAACTGTACGTCCTACTTTTTTGTTCCATTTTGAACTGGTATCATCTTAAAAGCAATGCGTCGCTATCACAAACTCTTCGATTCTGTTCTTTTTTAGGCCGAGTGATAAATAAACGGCCACCAGAGACGTATCTTCTTGGAAATTTATAATAGAATATGATCCACGAGTCCATTTACAGGGAGGAAAACGATTCTTGACAATAAGATTCTGTCTGTCTGTTCGTCAAATTGGATGCTGATTATAGTCGCAGACACTTTAAAGAATAATGCTATGCTTTGATTCTCATGGTAAATACAGCAAAACTACAAAGTATGATTTTCCTAACCCATTAGTAAATGATTTACGAATCATCTGATCTGGGTGAGATTGCCTGCAGAATATGTTTATAGGCTTTCTGATAGTTTAGGAAGCCCATAAACCAGAAATCAAAATTATCGACAGTAACTATTTGGATGTACTTCTTTGATGGGTTCTTCACATTCTTACTCTGATTCACTCTCTTTATCTTCCCACTTGGAATCAAGACCTGCAAGTAATAGGTAGTTGCAGATACATTAAGAGACAGGATGGTATATTGTTATACAGAGAGAGCAGACATGTATCCACAAGTTACCTTGTAATGTACTCTGATTGATCTTCCATCAGGAGAAGATAATTTTATCGATCTCTCACTGCAAAAAGCTATTTTGTCGCTGGTGATAAATAAGAGACCAGCAATAGGACCTGCTGAGGTTGACAGGTAGCATTGGCAAGCCTTCAACAACTTCTCACCTTCACTAACTGCGAATAATTGCTTGAAAATCTTCTCTACTCCACCTACTTGAAGAATTTTAGCCCCCAAACTCAACTTCCCTTTCACAGTTTCACTGATTTTCGGTCCAAGCCTCACTGCAGGCTCAAAAAGATGAAGAACAAGTGAAACTCAGCTTTCATTTAATCTTAGTCCGATTAAATACATGGGAGAAACACGGTTTCAACAAAGAGACAAGGAATACAAGTAAGTACCATGCTCCCAGAATCCACTGGCAATGTCATCTGCTTTCTTGCTGAGCCTGTTTATCCTTGCCATCACAGAATCTGCTTTGCCTGCAAGATCGAGACCACCCAATTACTACTAACACTAGCTCAAGCTTATATTCCTATGCAAATGTCAAGATTATAATGACTCTTTACTTTGTTTAGCTGAACTTGGAAGACATGAAATTCGGTGCTCCACGTCAGGTGCAGGTAGGTACCCTACTGGTGACCTTCTACACGAGTAACCTCCAGCTGACTTAATTGGAACTCCAATAACTTGATTCTGAAACGAGTTCTTTATTTCTGATGAATAGTTACAGAGCTTCATCTTGTCTGATCTTGCCCTTGCCCTTGTTTGCAAGAGAATTGCTTGCTGTGCTTGATAGGACTCCATCTGCAAATGTATTTAAAGGGTCAGGGACAGTGTGTGCTTCTTAGCTTTTCGATGCATGCATGAGTCATCCTTGGCTCACCAATGAGAATAAAGGCATAACCATAGGCACTTGATTTTATTTTCTAAGTAAAAGATATTGAGCAAAGAACAGGCTTGGTTGCTTTTATAGAAAGGTGATCTGAAAAGGGATCCTATTTGCTGAAATTCTTTTCGCTACAACTTGTTCTTGCTGTACAAGGTGCTGTAAAACACAGGCCCAATAACATTGGAAAGTGACGACAGCGGACAACAAAACATTGGAAGGAATTGTAATTGGGAGTATAGCTAACACTAAAATGATTTTTCATGCTCCATTTCTTTCATTATCCTATACCTGTAGTGGCACGAGTAATCTTTGAACATGTAGTGTAAGACATTTTTGCCCCTAAGGCATTTTGTCAATTTCTTATAAAGTGGGCTGTTATTAATTGTAATTTGGTTTTTAAATAAATTATAGGTTAAGTTACGTGATTTGATTCAGATAAAGATAATAAATGATCTAAATCAATGGGTTGAAGTCAGGGTGAAAAATAAATCCCTTTTAATGTGGACCTAATCCATATCAACCTTGTGATGGGGAAGCCCTATATAGAAGTTATATAAATAGATTATGGTCTTCTGCAATTGCTTATGTCAATCGTAAGCATAAGGAATCTTTGACCCGTTAAGAAAGCTTACGTATTGAGAAAATTGTATAAAGACCTAAATCACGTGCCGGTAAGTACTTTTCATAAAGGTCCCGGGAGTTTGGAGCTCGTTTGGTGCCCGGAATAAGCTTCGGAATCAGAGATGGATCCGAAATCAGGTATTCCGCATTCCTTTGTTTTTAATCCTTTCATGACCGATCTTGGATACGTAATAAGGTCTGTTCTACGTATTACACGTGGTATCAGAGTGGTTACGTGATCGAATTTTCGGAAACGAAGGTTTTTTGGTTTTTCATCCCATATAGTTTTCCTCTGTTTTTGATTTCTTTTTCCGTTTTTTTACGTATATAATTACATGGAAGTGGTATACATAAGACTAACTATGAAAAAAGGGTCAAAAAGGGCCAAAATCGAGCAAAAAAGGGACTCTAGGATGTCAAAAATCTCCTCCGACGTCAGAGGCATGCATGCGTCCGACGACACTACAGTGCGCGGGGAGAAGCGGTACCACTGGCGCGTGTGTTACATGTGCCAATCGTGCCCTGCCACGTCTCACCATAGGTGTGGGAATGCAGGCGCGTGCGCCACACGCACCCATTTGGACTGCATACGTGGCAACAGCCGATGAAAGACACGTGCGTCTGGCACGCACTAGGGCCCATGTGTGTTGACGTGGCGCTGACGTGTTTGGCTGACGTCTTGCTAACATCAGCCGTACAGACAGTTACAGTGATTTTTTAAAAAACATAAAAAAATTTCAAATTTTCATTAAGGGTGCTCCGGGATGTTTTGGGTCAATTTTTGGGTTCGGGAATTTATAAAGTGAAAATTTTCTTTTTTTGGATTTTTTACATTAGTAATAAATTAAAGTTTAACTTCAGAAAAATAAATTAAGGTATTCCGGATCTGATTTCGAGTGAATTTTCATGCTTCGAACATCACTTGAGAGAGATACTTCAAATTTTTACATCTCGGGTCTCATATACAGGGTTCAGGATAGCATGATAGTCAATTGAAAAAGGAATTAAGACATTATGAAGCTATTTTTGAGTGAATTTTTGTGCAACAAACTTGCCATAAGGGAGATACATGAGATTTTTGTATCATGGGTGGTCAGTTCGGTATTAAGTAATGCACGATAGTTACTCTACTGAGATTGATAGTCACTCTACTGAGATTTTTCTTTTACGAAAATATCAAATGAAGTTTTCAAATAGTGTCTTCAGCATGAGTGTGCAACAATGAAATTGTGCATTTGGGTTTTTCCATTTATTGAAGGTACATTGTCACATACCATATGCTTATAAAGAATGTTAAGATAACATAAAGATATATCCCTTGGGTTAGTGGACTTTTTTAGTGCTGATGGGGATGTAGTCACCACAGTGGCCTTTCGAGTCATTATTTTGAATTGTTCTGTGTACATGTTAGGGGATGTCTCTGTTCTCATGTTTGGTTATTATGCCCATAGGTGTTGGCCTTATATGAGATTTTAAGATGTGCATAAAGGCATTTGATAAAGGAAAGCCGTTGCTTAAATGAGCTATTCGCCCATAGGTGGTAGTGTCATAGAGTTGATGGTTTGTACTTTGATCGCTTTTATGTGTGGAGGTCTAGTTACATATATTATGCATTCAGCCTACAGGTGTTTCATAATATGTGTGACCGGATTTTCAGAAACGATATTGTTTAATGGCTTTAAGTATCATTGTTGTCCTATATTTGTGCTGATCTAATTAAAGTTACTTAGAGTCATCTTTTCGGTCAATAGAATTAGTGTCACCATTGAAAATTTGACCAGTTTCAATACAAGAAGAGAATTGAGGATGTATTGAATGTTATAGAGATAGCTGAGGCTGATATGGCCATATGGTAGGATAGGCCATCTCCACCTACATCTATGAGCTCGAAAGCTCATAAAGCAGCCCATGAAGCCCAGGATCGGTCTAACAAATTATGTCTGATGACTATTAAGAGATTTATACCCAACCATCTGCTTAGTGAACTTTCGGACACAGACGTAGCATAGTAATTCTTCTTAATGTCTCCCAGAGGTACACAGTCTCATCTAGTGTTCAGACAAGTGCCTTAAATAAAGGATTATTCCCCATAAGGTACACGAGAGAAAAAGGGGAGTAAGGAGTACATATCAAGAATGATACGTCTTAACAGTAGACTGAAGATGCTAAACATTTCTCTTCCTAATGTCTTCATACTTCATCAGACTCCAAATAAACTCCCTCCAGAGTTTAGTAATCTGGTGATGACATATTATTCACAAGATGAGGACTGGGACTTCAATGCCTTGATTGCCCATTGCGATGATGAGGAGGAGAAACTTATGCTTGTTACTCCTACAACCCTCGATGCAACTAAAGGGAAGGCAAAGATAAAGCACACTAAGATTAAAGGAAGAACGATTAAATCTTCTCCATATACTGATGCTGGTCAATCCAGTGTTACTGAAGTTCCTAGGGACATAAAGAAGCCAATAGTATAAGGCTTAGAAGGAAAGATTGTGATTATCAAATAACTTCTTGGCTTGTTAATTTATGAATCTGATTTGCGATAGTCGCCTTAAGTACTTGGTGACTATATAGTGGAGTATCTAATCAAGGTGCTTCCACAGTGCAAGGGTTCATATCTAAGATAAAGCCAAATAAAGAGAAGGAGCTGATGGTTGACAGCAATGAAGAAGTGGAAGTAACATTTATAGGGAATGTATGTACTGAATCTTGTTGCAAGATTTATTTTGATTTTTACACGACACATTTTACAATTGATCTTTTGATCAATTTTGGACAAAGAAGGTTGGCGTTTTGTATTTAATGCTTCTTTTGTACAGTTTTATTTAATGCAAAAAAATGGTACAATTTTCTTGTCATATGGCTTATATAGAATGTGTCTTACCCCAAATTAAATATACCCTTCTTCGTATCTTGCTGAACAAGTCATGAAATAAAGGACCCTAATGAATGAAAAGTTATACATTGTGTGGCATAAAAGTTTAAGCCATATTTTCAGAGCTAGGGTTGAGAGATTGATTAAGGAAAACGTTCTCTTAATTCTAGATTATGATGATCTGGAAACATGTATTGACTATTGCAGGAGTAAGTTGACTAATAAGGATATTGAAGTCAACTCATACTTCTAACTTGTTGAGTCTGATATATAAAAATATCAGAAGACTTTATACAGTTGCATTATGCAATCCAAAAGTATTCTGACATTTGTGAATAATATTCTCATTACAGTTATGTGTTATTGCTTAAAGACTGAATGTTAGGCCCCGTTTTCGGAGTCTAACCTTCAGAAAATCATAAGACTTATCATTATCGGGTCGTCTTCTCAAAACTTCCCTTTTCTAGGCTCAGCTCAGCTCTTAGAACAGTCGACTACTATGATGGTAGTCGACTATTCCATTTATCCCTTTCAACTTGAATACCTCAAGTATCAGCATTGGTGAGTCCACACTTTACACATATACCTACTTCGGGGATATTAGTATAACTTTTCCTATAGGCATCTAAACTAGGGTTTCTTTAGATAGATCGAAAGAGAACTTCAAGAGCTACAACTTTCATGAAGACCTCAAAGGCTAATTTTATCTTCTGAAGGGTCGAAAATAGGGCAGAAGATAACTATAAACAGTAACCCAGACGTTAGCGTGAACAGTAACACAGACGAATAACATAGACGAAGTCTGTGAACAGTAACACAGACGAAGACTGTGAACAGTAACACAGATGAAGTCTGTGAACAGTAAAATAGAGGATATTCTTCAACTCATATTACTTCTTAACTCCTCCTTATAATCCTTGGCCTATGGTCTATCCTCTGTGTTCTATCCTCTGTGGTTGACTTTTATCTTCTGTGCTGACCATTTATTGTCTGTGGTTTATCCTCTATGTTCTATCTTCTATGTGATGACGTGTCCTCTGTGTTCTGACATCATCACAGACGATACTTCTACACTCTACTCATCCTTTTCTCTATGTTCTATCTTCTATGTGATGACGTGTCCTCTGTGTTCTGACGTCATCACAGATGATACTTCTATACTCTAC
>JAOQMS010000007.1:25436164-25449585 GCA_027563885.1 Erythroxylum longipes
TTTAAAAAAATTCAGGGACAATTTTATAAATTTAAAAAATTACCCGAAACGGTACTCGGTATTAACCGGTACCGGTACAGTACCGTACCAGAACTCAATCCGATACGGTATTCGTAACATTGGTTGACAGTTTCTACGGCACATGACTTCACCTTCAAATATGTAATATACATGATATTATAATTCAAATATGCAATATCCATGTTTTTATAATTCCAACATATTTGCCCACTTAAAACTAAAAAAGCAAGATTGATGGTGCTTTACCAACTTCACAGAAAAGAAGTTCAGCTGAAAAAAATAACTCCGGCCTAAAATTAAAGGATGGCAGAATCAACTGGTAGCCTTTACAGAGCCAAAAAGTTTGCAGATTTCATCATGTTTACGAATATGATAAGGACATTTATACAACAAATCTTTAGCCTCAGAATGTCTACCTTCCTGAAAGAAGGATTTGAAAACATGAACGTAAGCTGTGACCGATGGACATTGCTTTACACTCAATGCCTTCAAGAAACTGTTAGCATCCTCCACCGTCCCAAACTTGGCTATGTGCTGGACAATTGGCTCGACAAAAGGTGGGTATCCATGTTTCTTCATCAACTGAAGAAGATTCATGGCTTCTTCAAGTTTCCTTACTTCTATAAGCTTTCCAATGACAAGTTTATAACTAGATTGCCAAGGTCTTAATTCAATCTTATTTATCATCTCCACAAGAAATGTATAAGCACTATCAATCCTTTTATGACCAAGGAAACCATTTAACATGACCTCAGCCAAATCAGCATCAGCAGTATAGTTTCTCTCCATCATCTTGGCAAAAGACATTAATGCCTGGTCAAATTGATTTGAAGCAAAATGCCCCTGAATAAGAACGGTCCAAGTCTTAACATCTGGAATACAACCATCTGCTTCCATGTTGTCCAGAAACTTGCGTGCTTCCTCCAATCTCCTAGCTTTACAAAGTCCAAAAATCAATTGACTGTATGTGATGTTGTCAGGTTCAAACCCTGCATTTCTCATTACCTTAATAATCTCTTCTGCTTTATCAAACTCCCCTGCACTAGTCAGGGACCTATGTATCCCGTCATAGACAGCTTTAATTAAGTCAATCCCAGCTGCTTCACATTTCTTTGCAACTCTGAAAACTAAATCCAAATTTGGGTTATCACCAACTGAAATGCTCCGTAAGAGAATGCTACAATCTTGAACAGAGGGCTTAAATGGGCCATCCATCATAAATTCGTAAAGCTTTACGGCATCCTCCATCAACCTGCTCTTCTGAAACTGCCTTGAAATCTTTATGTATGTATCAATATCCATGTCGTGACCAGCACTTTTCATCTCTTTAATGATACCCCAAAACTCTTCAATTGAATCGCTCCTTCCTAGAATCCTAGCAATGGCATTGTACGTGACAGTATTGTGCTCATAACTTTCACAGCTACCAATCCAGTTAAAAAATTTCAAAGCTTTTAAAGGAAAATGCCTAAGCTCCTTTGTCACCTTTATTACAAAATTATCAGTAAGCACAATACCCATATCCCTAAGTTTTTGCTCAACCTCATTGCTCCACTCCACCTCCAAAATACTATTAACTACATTCTTGACGACACCTTCCATAGCATTTTCTTCAAGCATCCTTTTGTAGAAATGTGACAAAGCAACCGAATCATTAATCATCTTTTCATTTTTTAAAATTCCCAAAATTGTCATATAAGTTTCCTCGTCAATGTAAAATCCTTCCTCTTTCATTTTCGTTAAAGTAGTCCAAAATTTCTTCATAGAGTCCTTCCTAACTAAAATCCTAAGCAACAAGCTATACAAATGGGAACTGGCTCTAAACCCATCTCTCTGGGAAGCCCAAGTAAAAAAATCCCATGCCTTTTCTGGGTCTTTATGTAGTTTCTTCAAAACATAAACAACTATCTCGTGGTTCACTGTGGGGCTCAGGTTCTCTAATTCATTCTTCAACTCAGGTGACCACTCATTGATCGACAAGAGGTCAACAACCAAGTTGGGTTTTGAGGAAAAGTGAAACTTTTGATGGATATTCCAAACACAATATCTACCGAATTGATTGGAAACAGAACATGGAGATAGTGACCAGAAGTGAGGCACCTGAGTGAAGACATCATGAGGAGGTCGTGAAACCTTCGTCGAGAGTCTAAGAAATGCTAAAATTGTCCGCGATCGATTCATTGCTGACTTATTCCGAATCAACTCTTTCGACAAAAACAAGTTAAAAGCACATTTCTTGAAGATCCTTCAACAATATTCCCCATGTAAAAGTTTTCAGAATAATACTCCTCTGGTTTGCCTTGGTTAGGGTTTAAGACAGGGCTTTGGTTCAGTGTACAAAGAGACTTGGGTGTTAGGTCACTCATCCATTTCGTACAGGGCCGGGTAGCCCAATTCAAACCCACCCGACTATTTTAGCCCATTAATATGAGGGTTTTTGTGGGCGTTACATTTTGAATATTTATCAAAAAAAGATGGTTGTGAGTTGTGAGCCCCACTTTTTGACTGTCTTCCACGCGAGGAAAAGGTCACTCTCCCGTCCCACCCCCACCATCCTCTCCCACCGATAAGGGGCGTGCAAGGGGGGACCACTTTTTACAGGTGTCAAATATTTATTGGTCACCAGACAGGGTGGGTCCGTCTTTGCTGTTGAAAGAACATGCTTCATAGAGCATAGCCACGGTGGTCCTCGGGTTGGAAAGAGCCATCCGATCCGATGACACGAAGAGTCTATTCCACAACCTTGCATCTTCTACTAGTAGTAGCCCAATAATGTCGGTCTAGGTTTAAATTCCGATACGAAATTTATGATTATAATCTAAATTGTTGAATTAATTTAACATAATTACCTTCATTTTTATGTAATAAAGGACAAAATATACAGATGAATTGGAGCCAGGTAGTCATAAACTTTTTGGGGATAACTTGAGATTTTGAATAAGAAGCCCTCCACATCCACATGCCAATCCAACACATATGAGAGAAAAAAGGGCAGTAAAAACTAACCATTTGTCCTTTTTGACAAACCAAACTAAAGACTTAAAAAGGGATGAAGAAGAAAGAACCCAAAAGACCCTTTTTTGGCCCAGCTTTGAAGCAACATGCATTAGTCTTTGCTGTCCATTTGTTCCTTTTGGCTTGCCTATGAAAGTGTGCCAGCAACTGCACACGAAAGAAAGGATCGTGCATGCGGGAATATAAAAGCTTAGCTAAGATGGTTACTCTCTACTGTATTTGCGTGCACCTTATTATCACATTATATACAAGCTTATTATCTTATGCTCATGCATTTTGTTGGTTTATTTGTGTGTGTGTGTGGATATATGAATGTTCGTGTCTCTATCACCCTGTCTACCTCCTCTCTCAACCAAATGATCAGTTGTATAGATATGAGTCCCCTTCTACATTTCCACACCATGATTGCAGATCTCAACTTTGTACTGGTTCTCGTGTTCATTTTGCTTCTCCAACAATGGCAGCTCGCGTACTGTCTTCTCTCCCATTTCCATGGTGCTCTTTTTATCTTCCGTCCGATGAAGCTAGAGGTCTTTCCGCGCCAAGAATAACAATGTCATGGAGGAATCATCTCCATGGAAGGGGAATGGAGCGTTTCTGGTCCGACTGCCACACCGCTATCTATCTATACACGCATACGCATATTTTACTGTTATTAGCGCTTGCTCTTTATATATAGTTGTGATATCGTACGACTGTCATGCATCTTACTGTGTTGCACTCTTTCATTTCCTGCAATCCTTTTCCTCATTTTTCAGATAAGAGTTTTCAGTGTTTCCTTCGAGATTTATGATTATGTTTCTTTGTTGAACGATTGGAAAAGAATTTCTGTAATAATGAAAATGGTAGCCACATATGTTCGTTTTTTGTGTTGAAGCAAACAGCTAGATGTGAGAATGAGTTCATGTAACAATCTAGTCTGCAAGTGTTTGAGGAACTAAAATTTGTCGCTGTACTCCAATTGATTGTATATAATAGAGCTATTTGTTTTTTCTTCTCTTCGACATTTCTACTTATAAACACCTCAAGATTGAAACCAGTCGATCACTGGCAGAAGCTTGAGTTTTTATAGATTCAAATGAAATTACCAGCAAATTGGCTAATTCTTCCACAGCTGAAAGTAAATACCAAAAGCAATCTTGTTAGCTAATATTTGATGAGCATGATGACATTCTTTATCAGTGTCCTTCTTTACTCATTACTGAATTTATATAGGTTGACTATGTGCTTTAGCTGTGCCTGTTGACTCTTGGGCAGATTCCCCAATTTATTCTCTTTGTTGATTGCAATCATTCTATCTCTTTATGCCTTTTGTAATAACCAAATGATGATAACTAGCAGCTAAAGCTACTGTCTGGCCTCAGTCAGGTCTCATGGGGACGAGGGCTTGTGCATAGACATTTTTCTGCTATTATTCTCATTAAACCGTGAACTTTATGGAATAATAAGTCCCATCTTGTCTGAAGGATAATATCTGTTTGCAAAAGGTTCATCTTTAGTAGTTCCAGTTTCTAGGGTTTCTCAAAAGGCTCTGTTGGTCTATATCACACGTTGATTTATCATATTCAGTTTTACTTGGCGAGCGTACTTTTTTAAAAAAGAGAACATGGACTCGTTATTTTTGGGATATGCATTATATAACTGACAAGGAATATATTGCATAAATCTTATGGTTTTCGTATTATTCTGTTCGATGTCAGTCAGTATACTATATATGCACCACACTAATTGAAAAATGGTAAGAAAAATAAATTAGTTTACCGACCTATGGTTTTAAGTCGTACGTACCGGTCCTTTTCAGTTTGTAATTATTGATATAGTAAATTTCAGTTAATAATTAGGTAGAAAATGAAAATTTTTAAAAATTAATAATTCAATAAAAAATTTGTCCTTATTCTCTCCCGAGTTCCACTCTCACTCCTCATTGTTTCACAATTAATCTCTAATTTGATTTAGCCATAAAAACAACTCTCATCTTTTAACATACACGTGATAGACAGAAATGCGATTTTTTTTTCAATTATGTGAAAGGTTTAATTGCAGTCTTTTTATACAAGTTTTCATATAATAAAGATATACAAGATAAAGTAAAATTATTGAGATGACAATAATATTTACTACAAGAAAATGAGTGTTTAGCGACGAAAATTATCGACAGAATGTGAAGGTTTTCTGTCGGCAAATTTCATATAATAAAGATATCAAGATAAGGTAAAATTATTGAGATAACAACAATATTCACTACAAGAAAATAAGTGTTTAGCAACGGAAATTATCGATAGAATGTGAAGGTTTTCTATTGGCAAGTGAATTTGCCAATAGAATTACCTACCTCATGAGTCGTTGGAGAAACGATCATCGGTAATCTTTAGTGACGGAATAGAAATATTCAGTTAATTAACTAACGAACATTTTTTTTCCATTGCTAAATATAGCGACGAAATTTTTAAGTTTAGTAATTTTACTGACGAAATATTTTTATTCCATCGGTGAATATTTTCAATGGACAAAGTTTTGAAAATTTGTCATAATATTTAAGGAAGGTAAGTTGTGTCTGGTCGGTAAATTTAGCGACACTCAAGGTGTTGAAGTTCTGTCAGAAAATTTCGCGACGATAAGTTTTTTCGTCGGTAAATTATTTACCGATGGAATGTTCTTATTTCGTTGGTAAATTTAATACTAAATGTACCGACGAATATTATAATTTCGTCGGTAAATGCACTTATACTGTTTTTTTTTAAATTTTCATACATTTAAGTTGTAGATTTAATTTTGATTGGTAATCTTATGATTGATATTTAATATCTATAGTTATCTGGTGATAATATATTGAATTTTTTCTACATTTGATTTATTTAAACAGTAAGTTGAATGATAATATAAAGTAAAAATTATCTTAATTGATAATAAAATAATTATCTACAACAATAAATATGTATTCATTCAAAATGACTTGAGAGTAGCAAAACCAAGCTATGCAGTTGGTAAAGGCGGATGGTCTGACTGCTGCGATAAGGTGTTGTCCCTCCCATTTAATTCATCCACTTCATTACGGAGCTAGGCTATGTACTCCATCGACTGTTGCAACTGAGTTGCTAGCATTTGTATTGTACTCTCAAGCTGAACGACTATCTCATTGTATGCCGACCTCCTTCTAGAAGCGGCTTATTGGATATGGAGGATTGCAAATAACATGTGTTCGCAAATAAACCTAAGCCGAAGATCCTCCCACGACAATCCCTACTACCCACTACATCAAGATATGCCTGACTCTCATTAATAGTTTCAGAGTGTTGAGAGTGTCGTAAAAAGTTTTCTTGTGTTTGGTTCTATCAAGAGGTAATGTTTATATTAATAAGTGATAATTATTAAGAATTAATATTAAAGTATAAATTTCACATACATTAAATTCTCTACATCGAGTGTTAACGAAGGTTACACCATCATGCTTTTTAGTGTGGGGCGCAAAAAGAGCTGACGGAGTTAGATTTTTCCTGCATCAGAATAAAATGTTATAAGTTTGCTATAATTTTCAAAAATTTCGGTAGAGTTTCCTCTATTTTTATGATATTTACCCCTTGTTGAATAAAGAAAGTAACTTAGCAACACAGCCATATATGGCAACAGACATTTATAATATTATCATTCTCCATAATATACATATTTTAATTCTAAAATTCACACATCAAATTAAATTAAAATACATCAAAGTAAAAAAATCAGAATATAGATGTAAAGTGTAGATACTTTAGGGATGTCAATGGTTTGGCCCGTCTAAATTTTTTAATTAAAAAAAGACAAAACAGTGTCGTTTTGTCCAAAACGACGCCGTTTTGTCCAAAATGGCCAAGCCGTGGCCCGCGTGGGCCGACCATGGTCAGGCCGTGGCCCATCCCGGGAGGGACCATGGTCGGCCCGTGGCCTGCCCATGGCCAGCCAAACCTGGGCTAAAAACGGGCCAGGCCAGGCCGGGCCGGAATTGACATCCCTAAGATACTTACAAGTTTCTATGCATGCTTCTGGTGGGTAATATATCTTTTAATGTGTACGGAAAGACTCTCTCCGATCTTCCATGTTTGATTGAGGAATTGAGCTCTGAAATGGACATTGTCCCAAGTGATGTCCAATACTGCTGGCAACAACTCCATATTTCTTTAAATATATAAGGAGGTCATACACTAGTCTTGTGTATTGCAACAGGAAAGTCTCTATAACGTGTACGAGCTCATCTCTCCTATACTTTATGAAAAAATGTGTTAAATTTGGAATCTAAAAAAAATTCTTTGTGAAAAAAAGAAAAACATACTATAAGTACTTATAACCTACAATATTTATCTAATTAATATATAAAATAAATTAGATAAGAAAATACAAAAGAATATATATTTTGTACCTCAAATTCCTGATAATAAAAATCCTTTGTTGTCTGAGAGATATTCTTCCATATATAACCCTCAAGATCAATCTTCTCCTTAAACTTGGATATCATGTTTCTTGAGCACGTTCCAGACAGAACTAACCTAATATATAAGCAATTTTATATCATTTTCAAATTAAAACCTATAACTTCAATATAAACCTATGGTGTTATCATGCATGTGTTTTCACTCACAGATTGTTGACAATTGTGATATAAGTTCTTCCACTACTGCCTTAGCTTCAGGCTGGAGGTCGCCTCCTTAATCCACAATTTTTACCTTTGATATCTCTGTTGGTAGGTGGTGGATGTTGTAAGGTGCTGGATGGTTTAGTAGCAGATATAGAAAGTGATGCCTCATCTAGATGTGTAGTAGCTGGAGGCACAACACTTGATTTTGTAGCAGCTGTAGAATGTGATGCTTCACCCGAAAAGTAACTGGATCAAAATCGGGGTAACCTTAACCTTGGCCGCGTCATATCCTATTTTCTCTCTGGTGGCATATTTTTAACCTGAAGTTCACATTTTATTGAATATTTAAGTAATAGAACAATATAAATTGAATAAATAACAATATATTGTTAATGCAATAATATATTTATTCATATAATATTCTATTACAAACATAAATTAATAGTTATCATGATCACTTAATTATAAATCAAAACCATCATCATCTTATTTTTCTGAAGAATTAAAATCAAACTCAGGCTCCTCTTCATATCTCTCGCCCTTCTTATCCTCTATAGTAAAAATTTCAACATATTCATTATTTGGATCATTCAAATGTTCATTCTCATCATATGTAACACATGCATTTATTTCATAAACATCTTCCTGAAATGCGTCACTTTCAATTCTCTTCTTTTCTCCTTTTCCATGTAATTCAAAAACAACTCTAGGTTTTACTTTGCAAACGGTCAATCAATCCGACTTATCTCATTGTAAGCTGGAAAAAAGGATATAACACACCTGGATCGCTTGCATTGTCAATATAAAAGGTTCAACTTGTCTAAATCTTCTTCATTGGTTGATTTAAACTAGATTACATCGGTTGTGCACTTTTGTACCAACATTAGGAGTTGGATCAAACCAGTCACACACATATATCACACTCCGCTTTATTGGCAATGTAGGGTACTTAATTTCAAGTATCTCAATAATTTTATTATAGTAATCCATCAATTATCCTTGTATGCAACCCCCACTATTTACTGTTGCCATATTATGACCATGATATTCTGTATGAAATTTGTATCCACTAACAAAATACATCAGCTATGATTTAATAATTTGCAAAGGTCCTTTCGAAAGATCACATATGAACTTATTCGTTATTAGATTTTCTGAGGCCTATAAAAAAAGTTATCATATTAAATAGTATAATGTCATTTGAACACTTTGATATGATATTTCAACCATTTCAATAGTTATAAGTGAAAACTTACATATTTCTCGAATCATTGAGGAAAGTGTCTTTCAACTTCTTTATTGATATCATCCTATGTTTTTTCGGGCATTAGCTCGTGTATAATCTAAAGGCATTATTATGTCTTTTAGTTGTTAACAATACTAACTTTGAAAACCCAAATAATTAAATTGAAAATTAACTTCAACTTACTGCAAGAAAGGTTGAACCTCTTGACAGTTCAATAAAATGTAACCATAGGTAACCTCTATTTCTTCCTTTGTTAATATTTTTCTTGTTGACAGTCCATATGTTCATCTAGGATATGTGAAAATAGATAAGTTACCATTAATATCACCCATTCCTCCCCCATCGTCATTAGGAGGAACTTTTCTTTCTTTTGTATGCATATGCAACTTAAAATAATGTGAACAAAATATACTTGCTCCATCCACTAAATAAGCATTACATATCAAATCTTCAACTCTAACCTTGTTTTTGCCATTTTTCTTCAAGTGATGCAAATACCTACATTACAAATACTTATTGATATACAATTCAGTGATTAAAACATGTTATAACTCCAATTTAAATATTTACTATAATTACCTATCAAATGGATACATCTATTGATTTTGAACTGGACTAGCAAGTTTAGCTTCATGTGCTAAATGCACAGGTAGATGCTCCATACAATCAAAGAAGTATGGAAGGAAAATCCCTTTTAATTTGCACAAGATTACTGGAATTTCCCTTTCTAGTTTTTTTTCATTTCAAGCTTTTGAAAAACAAACTTAATTATGTTATAGCTTCCCAAACTTTAATCGATAGTAACTCCCGAAATGCAATTGGAATTAGCCTTTGCATAAACACATGACAATCATGACTTTTCATCCCAAATAATTTGTACTTCCTCATGTCCAAACACCTTGCCAAGTTTGAAACATATCCATAGGGAAACTTTAGACTTTTCAACCATTGAAACAAAATTTCCTTTTATTTTTTCGTCTAAAATGTAACATGTTTTCAGACATTTATTAGTGCGAAGATCTTTATTTAACTCGTTATTTCTATAAAAAAGCTTCAAATTAGCTTGCGATTTTGGATTGATTGTCAAAAATATTTTTTCAATATGTATCACATCTAGATTATGATGTATCAAATTAGTTTTTCAATATGGAACATCCTAAAAGATGCTTCGTTTTCTCCAACTAAAATTTTTACTAATGCTTGTAATAACTTCATTAGCTTCAAGTTTTGTAACTTTCAGCAAATCTAATTCATCAATCTCTTTCAATATCTCTTCACCAACTTTGTGAAGGAGGGGGGAGGAGCTGTTTGTACCATCCTATTCTTAATGAACTCCTATTTATTGTGTCTAAATGGATGATTTGGAGGAGAAAATTTCCTATGGTTGTCAAACCAAAATGCTTTGATCCCGTTTGGAAAATAAAACACATCAAAATCATCGCCACAGTAAGGACAAGCCAATTTCCTTGCTATTCTCAATCTAGACAACATAACATATGCCGAAAAATCACTAATAGTCCACATCAAAGCTACTCTCAATATAAAATTTTATTTAAAAGACACATCATATGTCTCTACACCATATTCCCAAAGATGATGCAATTCAGATACCAATGGTTGTAAGAATACATCAATTTTATTCTTTAGATTTTTGGGTCTTGGCACAATCACTGTCAAGAACATATATGGCTCATTCATACATATCCATGGAGGCAAATTATAAGGAGTAATTATGATTGACTATGATGAATATTGTTGGCCGGATTGACCAAAAGGTTGGAATTCATCCGTCGACAATCCCAACCTAACATTTCAACTATCAGTTGGAAACTCATAAGATTGTTATTGAAATGTTTCCATGTCAGTGTATCCGATGGATGAATCATTATTCCATCTTCCTTTTCATGTTCATTATGCCATCTCATGTGTGATGCAGTAACATCAGAGGCATATAGTCTTTGAAGTCTCGGAGTTAGTGAGAAATAATACATTCGCTTTCAAGGTACTAATTTTTGTTTTATAGTATGCTTTCTAGGTTTCAACTTAAATTGACCACTAAATTTGCACTCTTGTAATTCTACATCATCTTCCCAAAATAACATACATCCCAATTTGCGACAACTAATTTTTCCAACTGGCAAACCAAGACCTCGAATAAGTTTCTTTATATTGTAAAAATTATCAACCATTGTATGATCAGGAGGCAATGATTCATTATATCTACCAAGAATTTTATTAAAACTTTGATCAGAAATATGCCCTTCAGACTTTATGTTCAATATTTGAACAATTGAAGACAATTGAGTCATTGTCTCATAATTTGGACATAATTGTAGTAAGTCAAAAAATTGTTTTGCATGTGGGTTTGGTTTTTCTTGAAGATTTTCTATATTTACCTAAAATGTATAACCGACTACATTATAAACCATTTCGATGTAAGGATTTTTTGTTGCACCAACATTATTTTTTCTAAATCCGGTCCCCCTTCAACCTCATCCATTTTTGTTGACGAGTTTAATTCATTACCCCTTGAGGTGCTACAAATTAATAGCTCCCGATGTCGTGTCCACTCAAAATAATTTGGAAAAAATCCTTTTCTTAACAAATGGAGATTCACTTCATCAATAGGAAGAAAACAAATATGTTTACACTTTTTACATGGGCATTTGATCTTTGGGCCATCCATATATGTAGGTTGAGAACATGAATGGTGAATAAAAGCTTCAACTCCCTCAACAAACTAATGATTAATGAAACCATCAGGTGTTAATTATTTATACATCTAAGATCTATCAACATTACTCATTTATGCAAAAATGTTATTTAAAAAAGTGAGAATTAATCACATTGAATTTCAAGTAATCACGTTTAAATTAATCAGCTACAAGTTGATTTCCAAAGTTTGAATTTAAATGAGCACTATGGTATGCGACATTATGTATACCTATAAATCAAGAAAGCAAGTTCTCGTTGTGGCTCTTAGGCTGATGGAATTTTTTATCAATAAGCCTCATAGGAGCTGCGTCATAGGTTTCTAGCCTGTATACCATCCTAGGAGTTTATTATGCCTCAAATCATTGTGAATTTTCTGTAACTATGCAACTTACTACTTCTTTAATTTTTTGATTCAAGTTCGTACTCTAAGTTTAAATTAAAAGAAACACTAAGGTACGTGGCATTGTTAGACCATATGAATCGAAAAATCAAGTTCTCGCTGTGACTCCTAGGCTCGTGGAATTTTTCACCGATAAGCCTCATGGGAGCTACATCACAGGTTTTCAGCCTATATACCATCCTAAGGGTTTATTATATCTCAAATCATTGTGAATTTTCTGTAACTATACAACTTACTACTTCTTTAATTTTTTGATTAAAGTTCATACACTAAGTTGGAATTAAAATAAACACTAAGGTATGTGGCATTGTTACACCATATGAATTAAGAAAGTAAGTTCTCGTTGTGGCTCCTAGGCTCATAGAATTTTTCACCGATAAGCCTCATAGAAGTTGCATCAAGGGTTTATAGCCCATATACTATGATTGTGACAGAAGCTTGAGAACAGGTCCATGATCGTGGGGAGTTAGCCATGATAGTGACAGAGAGTAGATAAATCGGCCACAATTGTGGCCTTTGTAGACTGACGTGGGTCACCTCCGGATTAGAGTTTTCGAGGGACTTTTTGGACTTTTTAGTCATAGAAAAACCTTAGGGTTTACCCTAAATGGAAAATACTATATAAAGAAAGAGAAATGACCTAGAAAGCTAGTCTCTAACCTGCCACTTTTGGGAAAACTCCAAGAAAAGAGAAGGGCGCTCAAAATCTACCATTTTTGGAAAACTCCAAGGAGAGAGAAGGAACTAGCAGAGAGATTTTTGTTACTTTCCATAAGCTTAGTTATTCTTTTTTCTGTTTCAATACTTTATTTTCATATTCATTCCATTAGTTTAAAGCTTTCTTAGTGCTAACCATATTTTTACATGTTTTAAAATGTTAGAATGGATGTTTGGTGGATTTTATAGTTGAACTTTATGAATTTTGTAAGGAATTAGAATGGATGTTTGATGGATTTTATAGTTGAACTTTATGAATTTTGTAAGGAACCTTTATGTTATATTAATTGATGTTTATTCCTTCAATTTTTCAGCTTTAATCTTGGTTGTTTGAGTTTATTAATGTGCTTTTTCAGATATGAATTTATTGGATATTTGAATGTTTAATGGTTTATGTTATGGCTTTCTGCCAAAGTTGCGAATATCATACCATTCTTGGTACCGGATTGACTTTTGGTACAGTATTATACCAGTACCGGTCAATACGGAGTACCGTTTCGGGTAATTTTTTAAATTTATAAAATAGTCCCTAAAATTTTATAAATTTTGCAAAATAGTCTATTGGTATATTATACAGTTATATACTATATACTTTACAATTTACAAGTTTACATAAACCTGTTTCTAAAAATCATAATAATAAATAATAATCACAATTAATAATTTAATATGAAATAACAATAATTTTAAATATTTCA
>JAOQMS010000007.1:25454400-25476457 GCA_027563885.1 Erythroxylum longipes
ATTTTGTATTTTGAAATGGGCCCAAATGGCTAATAAAAGCTTCTGTTGATTACATTGTTCTGTATCAAATGATTATAAAACAAAGTGAACCGTTTTAGTTATTGATTTTCTGTACTTTATGTTTGTGGTTTTGAAAAAAAAAATACCAACTTTTAATTGTTTAGTGATGTGGCACACCACCCTCGCGGGACACGGACTCGGATATCACTTTCGATATCGGGTTCGGGTCTAGCGGGAGTGGAGTGTTACATCTTATATCTGATTTTAAGAAGTCTATGAAAAATATGTTCGAGGTGATAGATTTGGGCAAACTATGCTACTTTCTGGGCTTAGAAATTGTTCAAAGATATGCTGAAATTTTTATATCATAGAAGAAGTATGTTGAAGATACACTTAAAAAGTTTAACATGATGGGATGCAAAATAACCATCACACTTATGAACACTAATGAGAAGCTTCAAGTAGAAGATGATATAAGAGCAGTAGAAGGAAGCTTGTTTAGAAGCTTGATTGGGAAATTGATTTATCAAACCCATTCTCGTCCTGACATAAGTTTTTCAGTTGGTGTCCTTTCACGATTTATGCATAAACCGTCCAAACATCACTTTGGTGTAGCCAAGAGAGTTCTTCGTTATTTAGCTGACATAAAGTAGTTTGGCATCTAGTTTTGGAAAACAAATGAGTTCGGTTTCAAAGATTATGTGGACAGTGATTGGGCTGGTTCGATTGAAGACAGAGGAAGCACTTCCGAAAATTGCTTCATTCTTAGAACAGACACAATTTCTTGGTGTTCTAAGAAGTAGGCCACCGTAGCTTTGTCATCTACTGAGGCAGATTATGTAGCAACTACAACCTCTACTTGTCAAGCAGTGTGATTAAGAGGATTTTATGTAATCTGAGACAAGAGCAAGTTAAAGCAACTGATATTTTGTACGATAGCAAGTCAGCCATAATGTTGGCCAAAAATCCTGTTTCTCACAGCCGTACTTAAGCATATTGAAACTAAACATCATTTCATTCGAGAGTTGATGACAAAAGGAGAAATCAGACTGGAGAGTTGTGGAACCGAAGAGCAAATTGCAGATTTAATGACAAAGAGCTAGACACAAAAAAAGGATGAGTTTATTTGTGCACAATTGAGAGTCTCCAAATTTGAACGTAGGGGGAGTGTTAGAAGTTAGATTTAATTTAAACTTTCAACAATTTGGTTGTTAGGTTGTTACCGTAAAATAAGCCAGGAGATTCACTAATGGTTAGTTTTGCTATTTCTTAGACGAATTTGTTAGAGTAGTTTGAATTCTTAGCTGATAAGTTGTTAGTGTTTAGTTCAAATTATAACTCCTGTGAGCTTATTTAAGAGGCTCTGTTTCTGGTTAATAAAGCAAGGTTGATTAGCAAAATCGCTTTCTTCTATTTTTAAATTTGTTAAGTTCTATAATATTTCTCCGACGAGTTAATGGCTTCGTGGTAGGTGGTGTTGTAACACCATTCTACCATTTACAGCTAATGGGCACACTTCTGCCGGGCATCGCTATAGATGCAGCGGAGACAAGTTTCCACGATTTTATTAACAGCTTCTGTTTGTCTGTTGCGTGATGGGACGTTTAACACCTTGTAACTTGAAAGTTCCTTTTACTCAGAAATAGGGATCACGATCTTCCTTGCCAGAAATTACTCAGAATTAGGGATTACGATCACTTACTATGGCTTCCGGCATCCCGTGAAGTTTAAAAACATGATCTATGAAAATTTGCACGATATCTTGAGCAGTATAAGGATGATTCACAACTATGAAATGAGAGTACTTGCTTAGCCAGTCAACGACTACAAAGATGCATGTCTTCACTTTCGAAGGAGGCAGACCTTCAACGAAATCCATACTGATGGATTTCCTGCCAGCAGCCCTCGGGTATCAGCAGGGGCTGTAATCGCCCACGGTCCGCCGCATTCTCACGCTTATTTCGTTGGCGAGTCATACAACTAGTTACGTAATTCCTGACGTCTTTGGCCATCTGCTTCTAGTGAAATAAATTTTGAATTCTTTTGATCTCTGCCGTGACGCCGGAGTGCCCTCCCTGTGGATTGTCGTGTGAGAACGCTATAATCTTCCTTTTGAGCTCCTTATCACACCCTAAAACCATCCTTCCTTTCCATCTTAAAAGATTGTTTTTCCACTCATAATTTCCTATATGGACTTTCTGAGCTTCCAGCATTCTAATTAAATCTTTGATAGTCGCATCATTCCTCCATCCTTACTAAAATTTCTTTCAGTAAAGTGGTTTGAACTTGGGACACTGACATAGCTAGAAGTTCATGACTAGTGATAAAGTGTATCTGCTGCTACATTCTCCTTGCCACTCCGACAGGTGACTTCAAACTCGTAACCCATCAATTTAGGCAACCAATTTTGTTGAAATGGCGTTAGAAATTCGTTACTCCAATAAGAATTTCAAGCTTTTGTAATCAGTCGGAACTCTGAAGAATCTCCCGTTCAGATAATGATGTCGCTCCTACACAACCTTGACGACGGCCAACAATTTCTTCTTGTACGTTTATAGAGCTTGGTGCTTGGGAGCTAGAGCTTTACTGAGGAACGCAATAGGATGTCTCTCCTGTTGAAGAACTGCTCCAATCCCTCCGTCGCAAGCATCCGCCTCCACTGTAAAAACTTTTGAGAAATCAGGTAACGCGCGAACTGGAGTGGACACCAATACTTCCTTTAATTTCTCAAACGCATTCTGCTGTTCTTCCTGCCATTTCCACCTTCCCGCGTTTTGAAGTTTATGTTTAATCTGTTACTCTCACCACTATGCCCGTGCTATTATGACTTGTGCGTATGGTTTTTGCATAGAAAGCCTGACAATTATATTGCTATTAACATTGAATCATTTTTTTTTTTTTTTTTACAGCCATAGGAAATGTAATCGACATAACTACAATGTGAAATGAACCCTGGTCTTGTTAAAATCCCAACCACTCCTTCCTTGATCCAGAATTCCCATAAAGCACACAAGATTTGCAGTGTCATGACGACTGGTGTTAGAGATCATGGAAGGTAAATTAACTCGTTCTCTTGTTACTTGATAACCTTCTCCCCTCTTTGGATCCTCCTAGCTCCTCTCTCACCGCAAAGTAAGTAAATGTTTCAAGAGAATCAAGTGGAAGTCCGAAACACTCCTGTCTCTGTATCACGAAGCTGAAAAAAAATTTATTGGAACTAGTAATCCTTTAATATAGGTCAAGTTCAAGAGTTGAGTATGATGAAGTCTTGATTTGATTACTCGTCCAAAACCTGTCCCTGCTCCAACAAGATGGTAACTTATCTGGAAATCAGAATCTCATCAAGCATCACTGTAAAAACCTGTGCGATGCGACAAAATATGGACACAAAACTTTGCTATTTTGCCATTTATGTAACAGAATTTGCAGCTTGTTTTCGACAAGCGAGGGGGGCGGAGAAGAATTAACATACACGTAAATAGACATTTGTTACAGAACAGTATGCATGTAGAGGCAACTTAAATTCAATGTTCACTGCCAACAAGAATGCTGATGTTGTTAAGCACAGTTGCAACTCAACTCCGCTACATAAAATCAGTCATGGTATTGATACAGGAGAAAGAAGAAAGGGTAACTGATTCCCAGCTCATGCCAAGAAGAGTGAAATCTGTAGGCCAATTGAATGGATAGCATTGACGCACATACATGCCACAACACCAAAAAGTGTAGGACAACATAACACCCAGTTGGCACTCATTCAACACTTTAAATTGCAAAGGGAGTGAAAAAAATATTGTGCAACAGAAGATATGAAGAGAGGGTCCCAAGAACAGTACACATCTTAGATGAACAAAGAACCATCATACTGGATGGGCAACTTCCTGATGTTGAGAAGATTAAAGCTACACAAACAAGACCATAAAGCATATACAAGAATATACACAGATAAAGAGTGTCTATGACGTAACCAGGCCATGCATTTTGGTGTTACAAACCATTGCACCAAACTAATGCAAGAAGGATACAAAAAAAGCATAAGATCAGTCACTTGAATGGGGATGATCTCGATCTATCATTAAAGAAACTAAAAGAAAAAGATTCCATATAGTTGTATTTGGTAATTAGAATTCCAACAAGTAACACAGACTTAAAGAAGTCACAGTGAATTATCACAACGATATGATCCAACTAACACAGAGAAATTGAACAAGATGAAGAACAAAACTGCAAATTATATGACATTGTGTGCAAATAGTTTTGCTTAATTGTGAATCTAATTGCACAAGTTTGAGGATATAAACTGAAACCCAAAAACAATTATCTACTCGATGATGGATTGAATGACACCGGCTCCAACAGTCTTCCCACCTTCTCTGATAGCAAACCTCATACCTTGTTCACAAGCCACAGGCATAATAAGCTCCACAACCATCTTAACACGATCACCAGGCATAACCATCTTTGACTCCTCATCCTTGTCATTCATAATCGAAGCTACTCTCCCAGTAACATCAGTAGTCCTCATGTAAAACTGAGGCCTATAACCGGCAAAGAAAGGCGAATGCCTACCACCCTCTTCCTTCTTCAAAACATACACAATAGCAGTAAACTTGGTATGAGGTGTAATACTCCCAGGTTTTGCCAACACCATCCCTCTCTGAATATCAACTTTTTGAATGCCTCTCAGCAATAACCCAACATTATCACCAGCCAGAGCCTCGTCCAAAGTCTTCTGAAACATTTCAACACCAGTCACAGTTGTGTTCCTAGTTTCTCTCAACCCCACAAGATCAACAGTCTCACCAACCCTAACAGTTCCCCTCTCAACTCTCCCAGTAGCAACAGTACCACGACCAGTAATAGAGAAAACATCCTCAACAGCAAGCAGAAAAGGAAGATCAGTCTGTCGTTGGGGAATTGGAATATAACTATCAACAGAATCCATAAGCTCATAAATCTTATCAACCCACTGATTTTCTCCACGTTTAATAGCAGGATTAGCCATCAAGGCCTCCAAAGCCAAAAGGGCAGACCCAGAAATAATTGGAATATCATCACCAGGAAATTCATAAGAAGATAACAATTCACGCACCTCCAATTCTACCAATTGTAAGAGTTCCTCGTCATCGACCTGGTCCTGTTTGTTCAAGAACACAACCATATTAGGAACACCCACTTGTTTGGCCAACAAGATGTGTTCTTTAGTCTGTGGCATAGGCCCGTCTGCACCGGAGACGACGAGAATGGCGCCATCCATCTGCGCAGCGCCGGTAATCATGTTTTTTACGTAATCGGCGTGACCGGGGCAGTCCACGTGGGCATAGTGGCGGTTCTCGGTCTCGTACTCGACGGTGGCGGTGTTAATGGTGATACCACGTGCACGCTCTTCGGGGGCAGCATCGATTTCGTCGTACTTCTTGGGTGCGCTATTGCCCAGAGCAGCTAAAGCCATGGTCAGAGCAGCAGTAAGAGTGGTTTTACCGTGGTCCACGTGGCCAATTGTGCCAATATTCACATGGGGTTTCTTTCTCTCGAATTTCCCACGAGCGGCGCGAACAGTAAATGCGGTCCGGCGAGTAGTTACGACGGCGGAGGAAGAGGAGGTAGTGGTGAGAAACGGGGTGATAAAGGAAGAGGAGAGAAGGGCTTTTGGGGTGAGTTTGGTGGGTTTGGTGGAGAAAGTAGAAGAAAAAGTGGTGGCTGAAGAAGGTTGGTAGCCTAGTTTAGAGGAGGAGGATGAGGAGACAGTGGCTGAGGCTGAAACTGCCATGAGCTTCGTTGAGCTGCCTCTGTGAGAGAAAAGGGAGAGGGGAATTGCTGTTCGTTATCTGTTCGATGAGACTTGAGAGGCTAAAAGAAGCGCTTTTATTTGAGGAGCTCACTCTATCCATAATCTATCCATTACTTTCTTACAAACTACCCGGTAACATTGGCTTTTACACTTTGTGTGGTTAGGTTGTGACAAGTGGATTAACCTTTGAGTTCATGCTGGTAATAAAAACCACAAAACTTTACAATAATTTTATTCATTTTAATATAATTTATTAAAATTTTTATATAAAATAAGTAAATTTAAATATTTTAAGAGGGACGTTTCTTTTGCTACTAAAAGTGATACTATTTTCTTTTTGTTTATATTTTTAAAATTCTTAAATGTACAATATTAAGAAAAGAAAAGCATTCTTTTTTTGAGGTGATATCAGAATGCAAATAAATGAACATGCCTTTGCATATTACAATAACGAAAGAGAAGGGACGTCAAGTAAAAGGTGTGGTTGAAAAGGAAGCGAGAGGAGTAGAATGGTTTATGGTTTGAGTCTCAAATGTGTTGGTGCTTATGTAAGTGCCACGTTGATGAGCTTAGGTCCTTCCAAAATTTTAGAGAAACAAAGCACCCTTTCCTCGACCACAAAGTCTAAAACCTTAAACCACCCAATATGATGAGGGAACGGAGAGGTAGAGTAGCTTCTCCCTTGAGAATTGGATATTGAATGCTGGAGAGTATATCACTCTCCCTTTCACAAAATTGAAACAATAACACTTGCTTCAAATTAAAATGGAAGTGAATGTTATGTACAGCTATACACACACAAAATTCCTATGACCAACATGAGGTTGAAGAGATTAAAAGGCCGTACATAATGTTAAGTAATATTGCACAAATTCAGAACTTCACTTTATATCTCATTCTCATCTCAGCAGCACAAACTGATTAATGTGGTGGTCTGCCTGCTCTGAGCCTCCCTGGGTTGCTGATCTTTATCATCTCGGACTATGTCTGTGACAATGATCCATCTATTCCTATCATCCAGCGATGACAGATCAACTTTGACACAGCCTATTAACAGACAAAAACTTTAACACACATGCAGCAGGGACACTTTATCCTACCAAGTACCTTAATCACCCTCTATATGATTTCAGGCTAAAAGCATACTTTGATGATCTCAAATGAAGATTTTATTACCATTCTCTATATCAACTTGCTTCTACCTGACAGCAGGTCTTTGGATGTTAAAAAGCAGGCCGTAGTCTGTAAAACGATTAGTTTGTACGATGAGGTACCTTGAGCTTACATATATTCAAAACCTCCTTCCGAATTTCAAGACAAACTTCATTCAAAAAGGTTGATATGGCTAATTCATGCTTTCTTTTCAGTTCATCTAGCTCCTCTTGCTGCTTAATCAATAGATTTTCAAGTTTTTCAGCAATTGCCTTAACATTTGAATCAGTGCCTTCAAGTATTTTGCTACTCTCCCCAGCTTGATATGCTTCACTGTCAGCTTCTTCATCTTCCGATGCATCATTTCCCTCACCAAATTGTGAACCTTCAGACCCAGTAACTTCTTTCCATTCAGTGTTGCTATCATCAGCCTCCAGCTGTTGAGGAGAATCATCTTCATGTGGACCATTGCTATCTATGTGACTACACCGAGAAGCATCACTTAAAGATAGGTTCAACTGTCCAAATCTGCATGGAGAACTTCCATCAGCAGACTTAGGCAAATCAGACCAGTACTTGCGACCTGATGGCAGTCGTTCCAATGCAAGACTACCAGAAGGAGGAGTAGAATCATTACCAACAGATGAATGAGCGACAGGTGAAGCGTCATGCTTGCTTTCAGAAGCATGCGTTTCTGTGCTTGAAAGCTCTCCAATTATATTATCTGGTGATATTTTTGGAGGCATCCAGTCTGGGATGAGGGACCGGATTTCTGATTCAATCATTTCTGCAATTGCAGAAACATCTTGATCTGTCAGATCTAATTCCTCGACCATTTCACTAGCTACAGCAGTTGCTGTATCCACCTCAGTGTCAAATGGGAAGTGAATGTTCCGAAAATGACCTAGGGGCATGTGCAGTAAATTTAGTTAGCAGTTGGAAACAGTTGATCATTTCAAGTAAAGTAAAATTAATGAAAAAAAATGAGGGGAAGAGAGAGAACCTGTCGAATCAGCTATTCTCAGTTTCAAAAATATTGTATGAACATCTTTCCTCTGACCTTGTACAGAGAAGTCCCTACTCGTCTCAGGTGCAGAATCATTGGCAGATGCATGAGCCTTGTTTTGATCAGAACTACTCTCTGCAATATTTTTTGGTGTAGAACTATGAGAGGCAATTTTTCAACATTTCATTTCTGGATAAAAGTAAAGTAAGCAAAAAGGGAATAATTGAGAGTAAAAAGCTTGCCCTCTAAAACGTGGAGTTCACGAAAAGCAGCAGAAAAAGTTAAAAGAGTTTCTCAACAAGAATATCATTAATTATATTCTCTTTATGATTTCTTAAAAAATCCCCAAAATTAAAGAATTTACTCCTTTTCCATCCTTCATCCTCCAACTGTTCTTTAATCACATTTTTTTCCAATATTCAGAAAAATGGAAAAGAACAACTTCAAAATCCTATACAATACCATGTATTTTCAATTTACCTGCACGAGGCCTTATGGGTTGCAATAAGCGGCCTATTATTTCATTTTCCTCATCAGGCCGAAGAAAGGGATCCATCAACAGTTCCTTTGCTGGCAGTCGTTCAGACACTTTTGCAATACATTTTTCAATAAATGCTTTAACTGAGGGATCCTTCACCTTTGCCAATGATGCTGGTTTTATACCCTACGAAGAGAACAAGACTCAGAATGACAACACACAGTCATGAAGGTCATGAAAGTTCTGACTGCTGATAGCTGCTTTACAATAAGTAAAAGGATAAGTACTTGAGATTTATATTGCAAACTAAAAAGATTTTCTTATGGAGGGGATCATAAAAAGTCTTGACTTTTTGGGCCTCACATTATTTTGTTATGTTCTTTGTTTTACATTTTCTAATATAAACTAAAATGATTTCCAAACTTCTCTCTGATCTAACAACATATTTTCTATCATGTAGTCATGGTATTTTCTTTAAAGAAATTTTTAGTTCAATATTGACGATCAATTCAATTAGGAATATGTATTATTGAATACTTAAGTGATCTCCATGGGCATAAAATTGCCCCATATGTGCTGAGAATCTAGAGTGACCATTGCTAAGGTATCCTTGGCTTTATACAAATTCCCTGTTATTCTTCTTCCTCCATCAACCCCTTTTACCCCCATTTATCAGAGACTTTAACATTTTGAACAACAGTCATACTGAAGACAATTGAATCTTCTCAAATTGTTCCATTTGGGAAATAAAAAGATGCATGAACAAACACTATATGCATAATAGGTAGTCATAAATGATAAAGGAATTCGTGCATCGGGTCAGAAGGAAGTGAATAACTTTTAAAAATCTTGCGACATGACTGGAAACACTGTAAAACACTCAGGTAAAAATATTCTTGTCAAAAAAAAATCCCAGATGCACACAAATTTCCCTCTGTTAACACCCAAGTTACATCTTCGTCAAATAATTCAGTAGGAAAGGACGCATTCCTTCTTTTGAATGATTAAAATTCAGACAGAAGTGTCAAGAGGGTAATATTTAACATTTCCTAGTGGCCTAGCTACGCTTCAATTCATTAAAAACAGATTCACATTATCAGGTAACTTAAAAGAATTTTCAGCTACTATGGAGATCAATCAACCAACATGATATGTTGCATGGGCGATAATAAAATTTATGAATCATCACTTTCACTTGAAATAATAAAATATCACATACCCATATGTTCTTTGGCCACCAATTGAACTAGTTTCCGTATCAATATGAAGAGAAGAAAGTCTCTTAGACATCAAAGTCAGTCAGGACAGCATAGGGTCCAAGACATTTGATAATGTATAACACCATACACAAGTGGATCGAGATTAGGCACAATTTAACGCTTAACGAATTAAATATTCAGTAATAGGTCGAAATTAACCCCCCCATCATGTACAAGGTCATAATTTTCTTGAAAAATGGGAAGAACATAATGATGATATTGATGATACAGCGAGGCAAGAAATATTGGCACTGTAATACATACATAATTAGCCCATGTATGGATCTAATTACGGAGGATGGATGAAGTTGAAGTCTTACAGATGAAACCTTCTTGTATATTTGAGCAGCATTGGTACATTCAATATACGGGTACTCGAAAGTTACCAGCTCTAGCAAGCACATACCAAAGGCATAAATGTCAACCAGCTCATTGTATTCCTCTTCATAAAGCTCTGGTGCCATGAACTCCGGGGTTCCTATGTTGACATTGGCAATAAGTTTAATAAATCAGAAAAAAAAGACTCTATAAGCTTATAATTTCCTAAAATTACTCAAATCTTCATAGCATGCTCCTCACCAATGACGCTATGAGCTGCACGAGCTTGCTGAAGAATTGCAGCCAAACCTAAGTCACCAATTTTCACTTCACCTTGGTTCCCGTTAACAAAGATGTTATCACATTTCAAATCCCTATGAATGACTGGAGGATCGTGACTGTGAAGATATAGAAGGCCTTCTAGGATCTGCCTGGACCATTTCTTCAATGCTCTCAAATCAACATGCTTATGTTTCTTCCGGTACCTACATCATGATTCCAAAAGTTGTTTAATGAGGAAAGCACAAACCAAGTTTGCGTTGAGAAAAAAATTAGGTGTAATGGTCAAGAGCATACTGCCGCAAGGTCCCAGAAGTGAAAATCTCAGTGATGAAATTGATTTTCTCATTTTTGGTGTCAACCCACGAATTGTAGAACTTGATGATATTTTTGTGCTTCAAAGTCTTGAGCAAATGGACTTCTGAATATAGACGCTCCAAATCCACGGAATTACGCAGTAGATCTGCAACCTGAACTTGATTCCAAGCTACTTCTATTCCTTCCAATTCATCAAATGCCCTATATCTAAGTTTTCCAAAAAAGTAAAGGATAAACCCGCGCAATACACACAATTAACAAATATAACTGACATTAAAGGTTACGTCTTTGTCTAAAACAGCAAGCTGATAATACTGTTCAAAATCGTGCGAAAAAGGATACACCTTCTTGTAAGCACCTTTCCCTAGAATCTCCTTGTACTGCAACGAACAAACACAATAGAGGGGCGGACAACGTTAAGCAACAAAATTAAGCTAATTTCTCACAAGGGCCGACCTAATATTTAATCAAACTAAAGCGAAAACAGAAACAGATAGCAAAACATTAAAAATGAAAGAAGGGGGGAAATGTAAGAAAATACAGACCCGACCATAGCGACCAGTGGGGTCAATCTCGACGAACTCGACTTCGGCATCGTCCGGGTCTTGATCGGACGACGATTCCTGCGGCATCCTGGTCTCTGAACGCACAAATCCAAAAACCAAGAAGGAAAAAAAAAAAGCAGCTTCTTTTTCAATATACAAGATGAAGAGATCAAACTGTAGACCTGAGAATCGAATTCCAACAATATCAATTCCTGACCCTGAAAAGAAAGAGTCACCCACGAACAGGGAACATGAAAAGAGATGAAGAACCCAAATGAAGAAAAATGAAAACGAAGGTGAAATTGACGAGTGGAGAAAAATAGAGAGAGAGAGAGAGAGAAGGAGAAACAGAGAGCTTGCGAAACAGAGAAGAAGAAAAGCTGAAACGTGGAAGGTAAGCGTAGCAGCAGAGGAAAATCTTTGAAATATATTTATATACATTATAAATGGAGAAAAAGCCAAAATAGAGATTTACCCGAATCAGCTGAGCTGACTGTTACTTCTTGGCTCCTCAGTCACTGTAACATACTAACATATTTTTATTAATTAATAATTAATTAAGAAAAAGAAACAAAAAATAAATAAATAAAAATTTGTATCTTAATTCTATTGTTTAAAATTTTAAATGTTAAACATATTTAAAAATTTTCATTAAATTTAATTTTAATATTTAGTAAAATATTTTTAAAATGGTAAAATCAAGTATGTTTTTACTGCAGTTCGAAATATCAATCTAAAAAGACATAATTAGCTGCTGTTCAACAGGAAAAGGACATGATAACTGCTGTTCAAAAGTTGAAAGCGATTAGGATTTGACTGCTGATTTAGTGACAATATGAGCAATGCCTTGAGGTTCAAATCACTTTAGAATAAGCATTCATTTATCCAGGACTTACTTATTGGATGAATAAAAACTCGTAAAATAAAGTAGATATAGAATAACAAAAACAGATCAGTTTTAGAAAGTTTTACTCATTGTTTAAAATCTAAGTCATAAAATTGTCATTAAAGAGAGAATAGATCTCTTGTTCTTATTACTCCATTCTTACCCTATTTTATGAGCATCTATTCATTTAATAAATGTGATCTATAAAAAATAAATAGATGAATATTCATAGAATAAGATAAGAACAAATTAATAGAAATAGGTGATCTAAACACCATTAAACACACGAGGAATAACTACAACAAGAAGGTTAAACGGGGTCTTCAGTTGTTTCCTTGTGCAATAAAGGCAACCATACGTCCTGATCTCTTAAAAGTTTAAGCTACCGTACTAAGTGCTAACATCACATGTCCACTTTCCCCCTGTGACCCAGAAAAGGTTTTGTTTCCCTGTGGCCTGTGGCTACATTACATAAGAGATTGTTATAACAGAGAAGAAAGGATAGAGAAGGTCTGTTAATTCTAAAATGAATATGAATGAAAGCTAGAAGTTCCTAGCAAGCAGCAGCTCACATGAGAAGTTTTTAAAGTATTCTCCAATGTAATTATGAGACTTTTGGCCACCTTATAGGTTTCCAGATCATCAACCAACCACAAGATCCGGAACTTTAGTAAAGAATATGGTTGACTCCAAAGAGCAATAGAATAATCTCAACAAGCAGAATTTTCTTCAGAGATGGTTATCTGTAATGATTGGAGGAAACTGCTAGTGAATTCCCTTATAATGAACACCTCAAGAGTCTACAGCAGGCATTTCAGTCTCCGCAACATAGATTAAGAAAATTTTGCCAAACCCATTGGTTCTGCAACTCCATGAATGTGAATTAGTACTTATGCACCCATCTAGTGCAGTATCCAACATACTGTGCCCAGTGTGCATAAAGGATATGATAAGCTGTGATGCACTATGACATAAAATAAGCAATGTTGTAGGGAACATAATGGATAGATCTGGAGCCAAATATGTACTTGTACAATTCCTCATGATGGTTGTGCTGCAATGTCTACTGACAAATCTAAGACTGATTGGAAACAGGCTGTGAATGCCAAAATGGGAAGCACCAGTGTGCATACATCTTATAATCTAAGAATCCATGATTTATATCTCAAAGATATTGAGATAAAAAGAAACATACAACTATAATTTGAAATTGCTCTCACCAATTTATCTGGCCCAACCATCTTTATATTGAAATGAAAATTTGATCCACAAATGTGTTCTGCTTATCCTTTAAATTTTTTTTCCTCGATTTAAGAAATTTTTCTTAGTAAATGACATGGCCCAACTACTTCCATAATGGCACGAACAGTTCATCTCTGTGGATGTTTCTTGCCTATCCTCAACTTTTCTTCAGCGCATTCATCTTTTCCCTAAGATAGTAAAGCTTGGCCCTTCTCACCTTCTTCTTGTCCAGCACTTTTATCTCCTTTATGTTAGGTGAGTACCTGTTTTCACAAACTACTCTTAGGGTACCATGAAGAAATTAAAAGAAAATAGAAAAGAAACAAGGACAAGGACAAGGACAATCCTTTCTGGTAACAAACTGTAAACGAAAATTATTCATAATCCCAACTGCAAGAAACTTTAGTCTGGATAATGTCCTAAATATCAATAACAAAGGGTTAGTTTGATGTCCAAATAGGAAACAGAGTAAGCACCAGGTCAAATTACGTCAAACTCTTATAGCAGATAATGGATACCCGATATGAGATAATGTTGTGGTGTCAGTATTCCAACTCCCAACCCTCTAAATTAGTGTGTAAGTTAGCAATTTCCAATTAGAGTGTTTCTGTAACTGTGAAATTTAGTTAACTGATACTATGCAGATACCGATTGTTCAATTCCAAAATTCAAAAAAACGAGAAACAGAAAAGTTAAAAGCATAGAAACTTCTCTTTATTTATTCACTTAACTTTTCTGCCAAGAGTTACCTTCTCCTTGATTTTGATTTTTGTCATTGACAAAGATGTAGTTTTCATGTAAGATCAGTGAGTGTTGAATTCAGTCTCCTAGCGATCTACCAAGTTCATGCTGAAAATATTGATCTAACCCAATACAATTACAAATCTAGAACTAGAAAAGATCCTTTAACCAGTCATGAATTCATAAAGCACAATATGTTGTTTTTCTTGCATGACCCATTCAATGATTCAGAACAGAAAGGAAGCTGATTTATTAAGTGGAGCATATATTTATTGTGATTTTTCTAGCAAGATCCAATCAATGATTCAGAACAGAAGAGAAGCTGATCTATTAAGTGGAGCATAGATTATCAAATCACATGCTCTTCCAAGCCACCCACGAGAAGAAAACAGCAAGATACAGAGTGAATTTCTGTATGTTAGAATTCAGTGGTAGGCAGCACCACATAGGTAATACATAACAATGAAACTACAACTAGATCAAAATGAACAAGGCTGTTGAGGCTTACAGTGGATATAGAGATTCAACACCAATTCCCTTTTCCACTATCCTCCTCAATCTAAATGTAGTATTTAGGCCAGCATTACGTCTTGCTATAACAATACCTCTCACAATAGAAACGCGTCTCTTATTCTCAGGTACTTCCTGCACACCATAAAAAGGAGGATAGCATTAGTACAAAATAACTTATAATACTTTCTTGTCACACATCTGGCAGACTGAATCAAGAAATAACTTGTCATACCACTTTGAGTTCTACAATATAACCAGGCTTTATATCAGGAACCGCCCTATGTGATCTTACTTCCTCCACAGCTTCCTTATCCAGAATCTGTCGGTAAAGTAAAGATGCTAATTGTAGTGAAGAATGAAATCGTCACAGTTGTGCTATCCTAAATTACAAATATAAGGAGATGAATACGCATGCCTGCATTATGTGCTTGGCAGTTTTATCAAGTCTCTTAAATTTGATTCGAGGAGCAACATCAGTCATGGGTTTCGAACAATCTTGCAAAGCTGATTCCACTGAATTTCCCTCAGTAGTTATGCTCCTAATTGGGCAATGAGGCCTGAGTGCTGCCCAGTATGATGGATCAAGGCTAGGAATTCTGCTATTACTGACAGAAAACAGGAACATGTCTGTTTGATGATACAACTTCGACTGCCAAAAGATTTTCAAATCTATTAAGCTCCAGATAAAGAAACTTTCTAAACACCCAGTAGTTAAATGGCTGATCGTTTCACAAGCAATCCCCACAAGCAAAACATTCAACTTATTCTATAACCACAATTTCCATTCAAAAGAAAATTTAACAAAGTTGGTACCTTCACTAATATCTCAGCAACACATACGAATAAAATTGCCAACTGATCATTCAAATAGAACCAATCAAACTCAAGTTAAACCTAAGCTGTATCCCAATCAATAAAGAACTAAAAACCCGATTAACTAAAAAATTATCCCATCAAAATAACGAAGCACGAGCTGGGAAATAGGGAAAGGTGCGCATTCAAAATGTACCGGAGGGTGAGAAGCGAACTGGTGAAATGACCGTAAAAATCGATTCTCTGAAGCCGAAATTGTATATGGAGCTGAAGGATCGGACTTTAAAACAGCCAATTCATGAACATTATTTCCGCCACCACCAGCTAAATACCCTGTACTACATTTCAAATGGGCAATACTAGAACTATTCAGGATTCGTCTCCTAATTAAGCTCCCGCACAGAGAGTGCATTTCTCCTTTAAAACAGAACCTAAAATTCATTTCAAGAAACAGAAAGGATAGGACTGTTAACACTGTTTGGCTGACAAGAAAACGAGGGAAAGTATGGAAAAACGTAAATATGATTTCAACTTTCTTACGTGCTCAGAGGGTTGGCTCCAGGGACAAATCGAAAAACCCTGCCGGTTCCAGCTGATTTCTTTTTAGTGGAATTTGGGGTTTATGATCCAAAAATATTACATTGACCATCTTGCCCCTATTCTAAGGGCCTAACGTTGAGCCCATAATGTATTGGGCTAAATCAATTACATAGCAGTGATTGCAAATTTTGTTATTATTTAAAAAAATGCAATCAAAATTATGAACCTATCAAAAAATAAATATTATTCCAAGCCTGAAATATTGATTTTAAGGAGATTATCCTGTAGGTAATTGAACTAATCTTGATTTAAGGGGATTATTCATTAACATAAATAAGGAGTAGATACGAGAAGTTAAAGCGATAAGACAACATATTTAAAATTTAGGAGGTTCAATTAGGTTGTTATAAAATTAGTTAAAGATTTAATATAATTGAATAATTTAAAATATAATTGAAGAAAATTGTTACCACTTGTTGAAAATTTTAAAGTTTAATTAAAAAAGAAGATTGTTAAATAAAATTAATTGATTTATTTTAGTTTGCAAAAATCAATTAGTTTATAAAAATCGAGTAATTAATAATTAAACTGATCAATTTTTAAGAGTTGTTGAAAAATTGAAAACTAAACTCAAAATTTTAACTTGTTCGAGATTTTAATGGTTGATCAAATGGGTTGAGTTTTTTAACATGATACAACTAAATCAATGAGATTCAAGTCAAAGTATATTAAATCAATGCCATTTCAAGACTCACCAAGCTGCTTTTTATTCCTTACACTCGTACAATAGTAAGGGCCGTCATGTGCTGCAGAGAATCGATTCCAACATGTCTAGAGCTATGTTAACAGATAAAGTATACATTAATTGAAATTTAAACTTAAATTCAAAAAATTAACGGATAAATATAACATTAATTAGAATTCAAGCTTAAATATAAAAAATTAAGTTTATGAAAAAAATCTAAAAAGTCAAAATTATATCTATTTAAATTAAATTTAAAATTTCTTTAAAAATTTTAGACTGATCCGAACTTCCTTGACTTACATGCTACCTCAAAATCGAAGGATTCTTTTCTTGTTAAACTTTTTCCTTAATATGCTAGAATGGATCATATTATTGATCAGCCCACTAAAATTCTATCAATAATACCAAATGAATATGTTCATATTCTTATTGGAATTTCACTTTAGTATTAGCTAAAATTTGAAATTATGAGAGAAAAAAACTATATGATTTGTCAACCCCTTAAAAATTTAACTATATCTACACATTTCGAGGTCTATTTTTCATTAATTCTATCATAAATATTTTTTTCGGGTTGTAATTAGTTCTTGCAATTCACTTATGAATAAATCTTTACACTGTAGATTCATTTGTGTATTTCTATGAATTTATATATTCACAAATTAATGAGAATTTTTATTGGTGTATGAAAATTTCCAAAGGATTTGGTAATTTCGCAAATTTTATAATTTGATTGCAGTCGTTTCTAGCACTAATCTGAAACTAGAAAAATTAAACACACAAATATAAATTAATATCAAAATTTAGTAACGCAGTTCGGTACACCATGCCTATGTCTACGGGGCCCTCACTCAGCTTAATTACTTTCACCTGTAATACAACAATAGTTTTACTAAAGGCATTACAAAGCCGACTCATCCTACCTTGACACTACTCCTCGTCCTCAATAATATGACCACCTCATACTAACATCAACAGAGGATTTTCTCAACAATGTTTAATGATAATGATACGAAATAAACAACTCAAGTGATTGAACAATAACTAATATAAACAAAGGCAACACTTGAGATAAAAAGCAACTCCCCTAAATATGTCGCTTCTTCAACAAAAGAACGAGAAGTTGTCAACCAAGGAATTTTCTATGAACCTTCGATATAGTCACTAAAACATCCTACGCATAGCAGCCACAAAACATTTCAAATCAATAAACGTTTCATCACTGAAACGTTAACCCAATAGAGTTGCAACAACTACAACAACTACTGACGTTTTTTGCACAAAACCAACAACAAAGATAGCATCTACAAAATCACGAAAAACTTCTAGAATTCTTCGCACACCAACACCAGAAATGACAGCCACAAAATTACCCAAGAACATCCTCAATTGTTGTTCAGCAATAGGAAAGAATGTAGGCCATCAACGATTCTTCTGTTCACTAAAGTCATGCAAGACCCACACACAAAACGCAGCAGTAATAATCACTCATATAGACAAAACCGATGATCCAACCAAGTCACACATAAATCCATAGACAAATCTTAGCTGCAAGGCCATCTAATCATCGACGACTTGAGAAAAACGCAGCTGCAATGATTTCACATTATCACCAAAAATCCCAGCCACACTAGACATGTGATCAGCTACAAGGATTTCCCATAATCACCAAAAATTCCAGCCATACAAGTCACATAAAAATCAGCAAAGATAGAATCATATCTTAACCCACCAAATATCAAATTAGATTTCCAGAAGATAACCATTATCAAATCCCATCTTAAGTAGGATTGAAATTTATCAAACTTATTTTGGAAGAGTCCCACTTAAACTTAATTAAGTCAACTTATCAAATAATGTCTAAAATTAAATAATTAAGATATTGTAATTTATATCTTAACAATCTCCCTATTTTTGGTATTATTTATAACATATGAGAATCTCCCCCTAAAGGAGAAAATTAGATATATAACATCAAATTCACAAACCACATGAGAACTCATAAAAGAACTCCCCCTTAATTAGTCAATAAGATTCATTCTCCCCCTTAGGATAAAAAGATGTCAAAAACCAAGACGAATAGTCACGCATATACCTTAAAATCTCCCCTTGAATGGAACAATCACCAAAACAATCTGATATCTTCTCCTTGGGACAAAACAATGCTAAAACGAAGAACATCTTCAATGTGATCAATCCCAGTGAATAAAGAAACATAAGAATCAACGAAGAATCATAAACACGCCAAGATGACAATTTGTCACCAATCAAAACACTAGTCAAAGCACCATTACTTACATAAAAGCCATCCGTATACGATTGATTAAATTCAAAATTCCTAAAAATGCATTCAACAAATCATAATCAATCTCCTCCTCACATAAACCATGTGAAAGCATATTGCCCAAACTTATATAGCTCACGATATAGAGAGAAACTATAATAAAACTTGAAAGATCCAAATCATAGAAAACTCGAATCTTTCTATAGGTCTCCAACCCAACACCAACATTTTTTTGACAAAACTCCGTAAATCAAAATCCAAAGCAGAATTCTCAAACAATTAAGCAGAGCCTCATGTTCACATCAAATATACTATTCAATAAGTAAAAGTGAGACACACACCAATCAACTAAACCTTTAAAAAACAATAAATAAAAACTCAAAAAGTCTAGATGTTAACTCCTTCTAACCTTTTTTTTTTATGAAACAACATCAAACTATACTTCAAAAATGTAAAGCACATAGTCCTTGTGCCTCTCGAAGAAATTCAAATATGAGCTTATTCCTTGTTACAGTAACTTGTTCATCAGATGTCTAGTTGGTTTCTTCCTCAGAAGCATTTAACAAAACCTCTGTCTGACTAGTTTCTTTAACAACAACAACAAACTTTGAATCTGGGCAATTTCTTATTTTTCCTTCACTACGTCTTTGTGCTTGTAATTTACCCTTTCTAACCTAAATATGCTTCGGTACTATGGGCTACTACTGCTGGAAATTTAACGGTGAGTGTATAGATTTGCAATTTTGTGCCCTTTAAAATATCATTTGTAATAATTTATAGCATTTTTGCCTTATATGCCCGATAACCCCACAAAAGTGACATATAGGTATAAATTTTCATTTCCTCCTTATAGTTTCTCTTTGGACAGATCTGGCCGCACCATTTTTCTCATCATTTGATTTAGAATAACAAAAGAAAAAATGTTTTCTTCCCCCGAAACAAGATGTATGAGAAACACCTTGATGAATGAATGGAGAATGATGATTGGATAGGAAGAAATGGTTCAGCCAACTTGTGAAAAATTCTATGGCCATATGTGTCGTATGAGATATGTATTACTTGGTACATACTTTGCTCCTCTTGGTTTTTCTTTCTTTATCAACCCCATAGCCATAGTACAAGCCTTTAAAAGACCTAGTCGATCGATGTGGGTTTTTAAATCCGAGTTAGTGGTAGAGATTGGACTCTATGTCAGGACTATGGAAAGGACTACTATGCATTGATTTTGAGAGAAACACTACACCTAAAAATTTTACATGAGTGATTGAGCGAAATCGGAGAGGGTGTGGGTGTTTTTGCTTTCTATAAGGTAATGTCGAAGTGGTTAGCATTCCTAATTAATTAGGAGATCGATCGTTCATGCATCATTTATTTGATTCTATGATTGTATTTTGTTGGCTTTGGAAGTGTTGGGTATGGGAGAAAGAATGGTGATAAGAGGTTGGAAACCTTAAGGTTTTGAATGGATTGAATACTTGAGGACAAGTATTGTTTAAGTGTGGGGTTATTTGATAGGTTGCATTTCATGCATGGTTTATAGGATAGTTTGCATTCATTTTACATGTGTTTGTTTATTATTTGTGTGTTTCTGTGTGCTTTTATGTTTGTACTTGTGCAGGAGACCAAAGTGGGGATTGAAATCATAATGCAGGAGATTTGGGCTGTTTTGGAGAAGTTACATACTCGAAACAGATACGACATGCCCATGTCGTATCGGGCAAAAACTGGGCTAAATTTATGGACGAGTTTTAAGCCCAATCATCATCTATTTTGGGTTGGATCTTTGTTGGAGACCCCGGACACCAGCTGGGAAGCCATAATGAAGAATCCAAATTGAAGACTAACTAGGAAACTTCTACTAATTTTGGCTAGGTTTTCACCCATTTCGATTTAATCTCATTTTATTAATTGTTGTCCAAATTTGTTTTGTGCCAATACCACATGCTCATGTCGTATCTATCACTATAGCTCTCCTTTAATTTTCTGCGTTGCTTTTATTTTTATTTACATCTCTTGCAATATCAATCCTTTAATCTTTTATTTTCTGAGCATTTGTGTAACCCTACACTAATTCCCTGCGGATTCGATTCGATTCACCACTAGCTACCTAGTTTTGGAGAGTTGGAAATATATTTTTATTTTTGGTAGTTTGACAACCTATCAAATTTTGATGTTATGCAGTTCACTGGAGCCAATACGACATGACCATGTGGTATCTGTCAGAAATCGAATCTTGCCATCTGTAGTGAAACCGTCAGATCTTGAGCTTAAGCCACTGCCCTCTCACCTTAAATACGCGTTTTTGGGTACTGGAGACACACTTCCAGTAATTATTTCAAATGAGTTGAGTAAGGTGGAGGAAGAAAGTTTGATCCAGGTACTTCGAGATCACAAGGAAGCTATGGGATGGACTATTGCCGACATCAAAGGTATAAGTCTAACGATCTGCATGCACCGGATACTTCTTGAGGATGATTACAAACCAAGTAGACAGCCACAACGTCAGTTAAATCCTCCAATGATGGAAATCGTGAAGAAAGGGATTCTTAAGTTACTTGATGCAGATATGATATATGCTATTTCGGATAGCAAATGGGTCAGCCCAACCCAGGTTGTTCCAAAGAAAACGGGCATTACAGTGGTTAAAAATGATAAAGGGGAGTTGGTTCCGACACGCATTCAGAATGGGTGGCGAGTTTGCATTGACTACAGAAAGCTTAACTCTGCAACACGTAAAGATCACTTTCCTTTGCCATTCATCGATCAAATGCTGGAGAGACTTGCGAGTCGCACCCATTATTGCTGTCTGGATGGATATTTTGGGTTCCATCAAATTCCTGTTGCCCCCGAAGACTAAGAAAAGAAAACTTTCATATGCCCATTTGGTACCTTCGCGTATAAGCGCATGCCGTTCGGACTCTGCAATACGTCGGCAACATTCCAAAGGTGTATGGTAAGTATTTTTTCCAAAGGTTTTTATGGATGATTTTACTATATATGGTGATTCCTTTGCATCTTGTCTAGAGAATTTAGAGAAAATTTTGAAACGTTGCATTAAAACTAACTTAGTGTTGAATTATGAAAAATGCCATTTCATGGTTAGTCAAGGAATCATCCTAGGACATGTAGTTTTGTCTAAGGGGATTG
>JAOQMS010000007.1:25501812-25525941 GCA_027563885.1 Erythroxylum longipes
CCAAAAATGCCCTCAATTCATTCTTATGCATTTATTCCATAAACTATTATGCTTAATTTAACGAAAAAAATTTCAGGATGATAAAAATGTGGTCTTGAATAGAAAATCAAAGCAAAATAAAGATGTACATGTTATGAAGGTCACACATTGTCAAAGGACAATGAGACTGATGTGTATGTGTTTGTCTATTAAGGCCTAAAATCTCACTGGCTTTATCTACCAGTAGTCACTACTTTTCCAAAGATAATGCATATTGACTAATCACGAGAGTAAAAGTACATGCTAAAGTTGCTATGAAATTCTCTAGTCAATTCACACTCTAATCATAACTATACAATCTTAGAAGCAATAGAAAACAAGAAAATGTTTATTTTGATTTTTTATTCACTCTCTTATTTTAATTGAAAACTTAAAACAAGCAAGAAACAAACCAATATAAAAACACATATGTATATCTAACTAGTGAGAAAATGTAAAAGAAAAGAAATTTACTTCCCTTCGATTGCCGCTCAAGAAGTACCTTTGTTTAGTGTCGTTGGCTCGACTCCATGTTTTCTCCTTACGTGACAAAATTGTGATCTTTTGATGTCACATATAGCTCCTCCATGTGAGGTTGTTCAGGATAGGGCCTTAGTTGATCATTTTGTTCAGCATCTTCCTTTATCTTTAAAATCTTGATCTCCACTGAGTCCATGCTCTATAGAAATATTTCAAATGACTCTTCACCTTTTTCTTCCTGGTTTAATTCTTCTAATAAGCTATGTAAAGGTGAAGAGTTAGTCTAAAAAATAATTATGGACTCAGTACTCACCTTCGAGCTAAACGATATATCATATTCTTCTTCGAGCTCCTCCTTAACTTCTTCTTCATAAACAATTCCTTAAATATTGCCCTCAAAATTCCTAAGCTCCCTATCACTCCATAAGGTTTCCGTACTAACATCCATTGGATACATCTCAGGTTGATATGATTGCTCCTTTTTGTTTTATGGTTCCAGATGATTGATATGTCCCTACCGAGGCAATGCATCTTTCTTGAACCATTTCACATCTTGCTGAAATTGCAAACTGTTAGTAGCATTACGAATTAGGAAAATTGATTAATCAAAGAAGCAACTACATACGATGCGTCATTTAACCTAGGCTATGTTACCCTTAATGATTATGAACCATTAGTTGCTATAAATGAATTTCAACATAAAGTTATGAATTACATTAAATATTCTAGCAATGGGTTTGTAATAAAACAATTTAATGAATGCATTCAAATCATCTTTTCACAATACCCAATGGATTCATATACAAATAGTCAGACTATAAAGATAACATGATCATTCATACATGAAAACCAAATCTATACATATAGGATAACATAATCAATTTCTAAAGAGAGAAATAAATAACAAAATAATGGAAGGAATAATTAAATAGGTTGTTGGTGTTGAAGTCGCCTCTGAACTGGCGTCGGGAAGCTACCCCTCTATGGGTCTCTCAAGGTTGAGAGCTTTGCCCCTTCTCTTCATTGAAACTAAGAGCTCCTAAAATAATTTCGCTTTATTTCCCCAAAAGCCTCCACCAAAGACCCCTGTTCTATCTTAAAACCTGTTGTTTTCTTCTAAAACCTACATTAAAACCTTTTTCTCTTTTTTTCTTATTTATTATGTTTTCGTTTCAATTTGTTCAAAGCGTACATTTTACTTTGTTTGGCCAAACGAATGTGTTTCTTCTTTGCCAAACATCCAACGAGATTTGCATTTTGGTTGCATGAAACACATATGTAGTTTACGTCCAATGTGCATTTCATGCCTTGTCTAAGCGTAGTCGTTTTTATCCTCCTTATTACGTTTTAGACTCCTAGCAGCTGCGCCTCATCATTTCAGTCTTGCTCCCAACGTCTGCCTTTACTATAGTTTCACGGTACTTCCTAGTTATCCACCTTGGTTGTCTTCTTTTGGAATTCGATGAAGAGAAGTGAATATTAATCTTCAGGAAATGGCCCAAATATCGTGCTTTCAACTCACTTTAACTTCTTTGCTTCTAAATTTTGCCTAAAATCACAAGAGTCAAAGTGAGCATCTTAAACAATTTCAGGTCATTAATCGCTAAGTGTTATGAAATAATTATACAATCAATTAAGCACATGCCAAGATTGTTCATTAATATATTACTACGTTGGACCTCCCCTCCTTCAAGATGCTTTAGGTGATCAGTCACCAAGTTTTTCTCTACCTTCTTGTCTATAATCTCAATGTAAAATTCTTAAAGAAGTAGCATCTATCAGATAAGTCTCAATTTTGCATCTTTCTTTCCAAAGGTATACCTTAACGTTGCATAATCGGTATAGATAACCACTTTAGATCTCAAAAGATAATCTGAAAACTTGTTATACACAAATACAACTGCTAGCAACTCCTTCTTATTTGTGGTGTAATTTAGTTGGGATTCTTCTAATGTTTTGCTTGCATAGTAGATAGCATGAAACCTTTTGTCCTTATGTTTCCCGAACACACATCTTACTACTTAATTGCTAGTATCGTACATAACCTTAAATACTACTAACCAATTTGGTGATGATATTATGGGTGCAGAAATGAGTCCCTTATTTAACCTATTAAAAGCAAGTAAATAACTATCATTAAAATTAATTGAAAAATATTTAAATAATATAATATTTAGATGTCTAGCAATAAGAGAGAAGTCCTTATTAAATCAGCTATAAAATCCAACGTGTTTGAAAAATGCACAAATGACTTTGACATTGTTTAGTGTTGGAACTTTTTAATGACCTCCATTTTGGCTTTTTCCATTTCTATACCTTTGTGTGATATCTTATGTCCCAAAAATACACCCTTGTGCACCATAAAGTGTCATTTCTTCTGGTTTGGAACAAAATGTGATTCTTTACGTCTTTGAAGAACTCTATCCAAATTTGTCAAGTGGTGATCAAAAGAGTCTCCAAAGATTGAAAAATTATCCATAAATATTTCCATAATGTCATTAATCATATATGAAAAAGCAGACATCATACACCTTTGAAAATTTGTTGGTGCATTCTGAAACTTAAATGGCTTATGTCTATAGGCAAATGTTCCATAAGGACATGTGAAAGTGGTCTTCTCTTAGTCATTCAGATAAATGAAAATCTGATTGTATCATGAATATAAACAAAAGAATATGTGGCCAATCACCCTTTCAAACATTTGATCGATGAATGGTAGAGGAAAGTGCTCCTTCTACTATGTTGAGCTTCCTTTAATCAATACAAACACTTTAGCCTATCATCTTGTTTCTTTATTCTACATCAATGTTAAGCCTCCTTTTTTAAGTACTCATAGTACTGAAATAACCTATTCACTATCTAAAATAGGGTAAATGATAGTTGTAGTTTGCATTATGTTTTAGTGTCTAATTTGGCATGTTTTTAATTGTTAATTGTGCATTTTTAGGTTTAGAATTATGTCATTTTGATTATGTGTTTATTTTTTGAATGTTATATGATTTAGAGTATGTTATCGGGCTTTAATTTTATGTGTTTGAGGTGTTTTGAGAGTTTGTTAATGTTTGAGATTGGGTAAAGAAGATCAGGGAAGATTTGAAGAAAGCTTAAAGGAGGAACCAAGGTCACAATGGTGACATATTAGTCATGGTCGTGATAGAAGCAACCCAGCCAGGGGTGTCACGATTGTGACAGAAGCCAAATAGTATTAGGTGACGATTGCGACATATCTATCAAGATCGTGACAGTAGCCTAATTTTAAATGTCATGATTATGACAGTTGCGATAATTAATGCGGGGTTATTTTAGATATTTGGGCCCAGGTAAAACCTCTTCTTTACCCTAAACGTTCTAAAACTATAAAAGATAAAAGAATGACCTAATCTAGGAGAGTCTCCATTTGCCACTTTGGAGAAGAACTAAAGAAGAGGAGAGAAGAGGATAAAAGAGAAGAGAAGAAGAGGGAGTTGTTGTTACTGCTGCCATTCCTAGTCCATTACAAGTTATCTTTCTCATTCCATCTTATTATTTCTTTCATTTTATGCATAAGATGGATATGATGATGGTGATGAATTTGTGTTTAAGGATGTTCTAAACTCTTTTAGGGATTTGTTCTTGAATTAATGTTAATTTGACTACTTTTGATGTTAATATATTTGGTATTATGATTGTTTATCATAATTACATGATTCGGTAACAAATTGAGAGAGCGAACTGATAATAAAAAAACTAGGTTGGGTAATGAGAGTTAACAATCTAATAGATAACACAAACAATCAAATTGGTGATTTATACGAAGAGAGATCTTGTGTGAAGAGCCGATTATCTATTAGAGCACTTAAGAGCTAATTGAAATATGGTTTGTTTTTGTTAATTGAGAGATTTCAAATTTAGTAATTCAATTCAATTAGGGTTTACGATTTAGGGTATAATAATTAGAACTCGAGAGAGAATAATCCACCCTTTGAAAATTTAAGACTAATACTGATTAACTTAAAAGAAATCAAGATAGCATTTGATGATAGGATAAATCCCCTTTTCTCATAATTTTAATCTTAATTTTGTGATTTTTTATTTGTCAATTGGTTGTGATCAATTTTGAATTTCTTGCATTAATTTAGAATTTCAATTTTCAATCTATCTAAATTCAATTGCTTAATTTTCTGCTCATTTTTATTTTCATTTTAATTACACTTTTAGGCCTTAGATAAGTTAGGATTCAATTAGTTCGCAAATTCCTCGTGGGATTTAACACTTTATAAGCTACTCTTACGATCTGTTTGCTTGCGAAATATTGAGGGTTTTATAAGATTAAAACTGCCTCAACAGTAAACAATACTCACGTCCAAAAACTTCACTACTTTCTTCTCAACCATTTCTTTCATATAAGGTTTTAGCCTTCTTTGTCTTTTCTTCACTACCGTGCTTCCTTCTTTAAGGTTAATCATATGCATCACTACATTAGGACTTATGCCTCTAATGTCTTAAAATTTCCATCCTATGGCTCTAATCGTCTTCCTAAGGGTCTCTACCACTCACTTCTTTTGTTCCCCATCTAGCTGGTTTGAAATTATGATGGGTAAGTGTAACCTTTGACTAGAAAGGTGTAACTAAGATATATAGGTAAACGCTTTAAGTCAAGATTAAGTGGTCTCTCCTACTAAGATCTTTTACTTTAATTTATTAATCAACTCCTCTTTTCTTAGTTCTCATTCATCTTCTACCTCCCTAACACTAAATTCTTTTCTATGGCACTCGTCTTTCTCTTTTATACACTCATCCACCATATAAATCTTAATGAAAGAGCTTCTTTCCTTCATATTCTTCAGTACTTTATTCATGTTAAATTCAACTTGCTCATCAACAATTCATAAAATAAGTTTCCCTTTATAGATATTGACCAATGCTCTTCCACGAGGTAATGGGCAATTCCTATCCTCTTCAAATTTTAACATTACAAAGTCCATCAGAATAATGAACATATCCACATTGACTGTCACGTCCTCCACCATACCAAAAAGTTTCTTTATGGATTAATCCACCAATTGGATGACATAAAAGGCAACTTCATACCTCTTAGCCTCAATTTCCTAAATTGACAAGGACATAAGATTAATACTTACACCTAAGTCACATAAACATTTAGCAAATTCTAAATTACTAACAACATAGGGTATGGTAAAACTCCTTGGGTTTACGGACATTTTGTATTGAAAAATTCATTTTAAGATAATTTTACCTTTAGAGCTCTTGGTCCCATTACTTCTTTCAAACATCCTTCTCTTGACACTTTTAAACCCCTTCATTTGTTTCCATTATATCATTGGTAGCCTACTCAACGTCTTCATTAAGTTATAGAGTATTAGGTTGATTCTTCTCCTTAGTAGTCCCCCTTATTCAGCACTTGATTCTTCTCCTTCGTAAGCTCATATTCTTCTCTAATTGTTTATTTTTGCACCACTAACAATCCATTGCTTTATTCAGCTCATTCAGCCCCATTAGTTTATTGTAATCCATTTTTTGAAAATTTTGCCTATAGTTTTCCACTACTTACCTTGGATCTTAAAGGTTGATTTCCAATGGTATGTAACCATTATAGAGTCCTCATACAACGTGTTGTTTCTCATCTATTCTTATGGTAGGGGTGTAGTTAGGAAGCTCTTTTGCCATGTTTACACTTATGCACAGCCTCATAAAACTATCCTCCTTTTGTTTATCTTGTTCTCAAATAAGCATAGTGGCTTCCCCATAAAGCTTGAAACCAAACTCATCCCTTTTGTAGCATGACTCGCTAAAAGAACGTTGTGCATATTAACCAAAGTGCTATGTTTTCTTATTTGTTTTTTTTCAAGGTTAATACCCGATTGTCATGATTATAGAAAGGTGGAAAAATGGGCAAGGCCATGGCCCCTCTTTAACTTCCTTTATAGCTTCAACTTAGGAGGTAAAAGAGAATAAAACTAGGTTGTCCTCGAAGAGGAGCACTTTTATAAGACCCTTATTTCTTTATTTTTTGTGCTTGTTGAGCAAGTTTTACAATTTATAAAACCTTCAATAATCCACAAGCACACGTGTCATACTTTATATCATTGAAGTGTTGATTCCATGAGGAGGGTACTAGCCTAATCCTAAGTCGTCTAAGGCTTAGCGAAAAGAATAAAAACAAAAAAAATTGCACAATTGAACACAAAAAGTAAATAAAAGAAATTGATTTAAAAATTATAAAGCGGAAATTTCAACAAAATAAAATTAAACTAAGCAGTCAAATAAGTCACAATGGAAATCCGTCAAGAGAGTTAATCAAGTTATGAGAGAGGGGATTTTACCTATCATTAATGCTAATTTATCCATTTATGTGTTTATAGGGTATCAGTTCTAGACGGTTATAGGGTTGATTACTCCATCTTGAGTGATAACCGTTAAAACTTAAATTGTAAACCCTAATCGAATTTTGGAATTTTCAATCTCTCAATTAACAAATTACCCATAATTCTAGTTAGTTCTAATGCTCTATAATAAACAATCAGGTATCGCACGAAATCTCTCTCCATGAAATTACCGACTAGATTGATTAAGTGGTTAATTAGATCGCCTAACTCTTATTAATTTGATCTAATCATTTTTATCGGGTTCACCTTCTCAGTTTGTTACCGAAACATGCAGATACATTAATCAATCATAACACTCAAACCAATAAACATAAAATAACTAAATCAACATTAACTCAAAGTAAAATCTCAAAGGAGAGTTTACAACATTATCAATAACCCGAAATCCATTCCCTACAATCCATCTCAACTTTATACATTTAAATGGAAAAGGAAATGAAGAGAAAATGGAACTTAGGTTGGAAAAATTGGGAAGGCAGTGGCATCAAGATACCATCTGATTTGGGGAGTAGCGGCATCGGGATCCACTCCTTTTTCCTCTTCTTCCTCTTCTTCTTCTCTCACTCTCTTCTTTCTCTCTCTTTTTAGGGTTTCCAAATGGAGATTGATTGTAAAAGATCTTACATCATAATGCTTTTATAGTCTTTTCCATGTAAGGTAACTCTAGTTTCTTTTCGGGGTCTGAGATGTCCCTCGAAAACTCCACTCTGAAACTGAGCCCGTGTCTGTCTGCGCACAAACCATGATCGTTCCACTAAGATCGTGGTCCTTAGTGGCACAATCATGGCCACCTTGTTTGGCTCTCTATCAGAATCGTGGTAGATTCCCCACAATCGTGTCCCTATGCTCGAGCTTCTGTCATGCCACGATCGTGGCCCTGGGTTAATGCCCTGGTCTTCTCCGATTCTCCTCCAAATGCCTTGAAACACTAACAAACTCATAATGACACCTCATATATATAAAAATTGAAGCTCAAATACAGGTTCTCACCCAAAAAACACTTAGAACACAAATATTTATGAACTAACACAATTCTTAACCTAAACACACACTAAAAAATCAAATTAATCACTAAACACACACTAAATTACCTACAAAAATACAATACAATTTACACCCTATCAAAATCCCTACAAATAAAACTTTGCTTGTCGTTAAGCAAACAAAAATAGTCAAACAAATCAGGAAAACACAAAACACGCATATGTAATAATGAAACAATGGCTTCAACTTAGCGAAACAAACTTACCTATAAACGCAATCCTTTAAGTCGTTCTAACTTATTGCCAAATGAAATTCACATCTAAGCACCTTGGACTAAATATACAAACTAATCAAAATTTTAATGTTGAGTTTATTTACCTCTATCACTTGCACACACACACACTGATCATCATTTTGTCAAAACAAAAGTGAAGCTATTCCTAAGTAGGTTTTCATGAAAAATCAAGCAACTAACAAGTTTGGTAGGTTTTAATTTGAAAACATTCTTTTTGTTGATTTTTCTTTAAGGACATGAAGCTAGTGTTTTTATGTAGAGGCAAACATTTGTGATAAATATCGATCTGGTTACTTAACTAAGTCATGTTGTTATTAAGCTGCTTGGTCGAAATGTCATTTATAGCCTTTTTATATGAAGGCACACATTTATGATGCATGTTGATCCAGTTACTTAGCTACATCACATTCTCAACTTGCTACTAGTTTTATTCATAACCCAAAGGCCAGCGGGATAGTTATTTTACTTAAAATTTGTACAACTTTTTTTCTTAACACAAAATTTTGCCTACCTTATTGCTTTAGCTAATCATTCTCATGAAAATGTACTAATAATTCCACTTATTTCATTGGATTAAAATTATAAATGTGTGTGGAAAATTCCTATGGTGAATGGACTAACATCGTATCCTAATTAACTAACATATTTAGCCCTAAGTAACTTAGGTCACTAATTTCACAAGCTAATAAATCTTCGCAACCTAAAAGAATATGTTTAAGGCTAAATATATCCCATTAAGTCCTAGCCATTGACACATTCACATAATTCATAATATGCAACCTAAACAAACTAACATAATAATATGCAAAATTCACACTCAACGCAAAACACACAAACCTCTCCACATTTAAACAACACATTGTCCTTAATGTGAGAAGGATACACAAACACACCAGGGGGAAATAAAACAAAAAATATGAAAAACATAAGAATATAATACTAACAAAAATGAAAATAGAAGGGTTAGAATACGAACTCATCAAGGTGACTGAGGTGGGGATGGTGTCGAAGATGGAGACCCAATGTGCTTAACACCGAACTGGGTTCCCTTTCTTATAATTGATTCAAAGAGAATAAGAGAGTTAGCAATCCAACCATTCCATATCATTACAAGCTTATTTTAGAATTTAAAACAAACCTAACTACACAAAAATTTAAATCTAACTACTAAACGTGCTAATTTAGGGTCATTAGCTTGACCTTACATCTTTGGAAGTTCAGCCAGGATCAATTATAAGTGGCTTGCTTCCACCCTTCTAGTTTAACATAAATTTTGTAGCCTGTGAGTAAGCTACAAAATGTAAAACAATAAGGACAATATTGGTAAAGTTGAGAAAACTGATTAATTTTAGTAATGTCCTTTTCACTAACAAACTGTCAATAAAATAGGGAATAACAAAACTCCTTTAATCTTCTATTAAGTCCAGCAGTTTGTTTGGTAAAAGGGTGACCTGCTCTTTTTCTTCCTTAGTTACTCCCTTTTCTTCTTCTTCTTTTGCTTCAGGAATAGAGACTTTCATAGTTTCTTTAAACTCAATATCTGTTGTCATTTGTTCTTCTTCCTTATGCTTCTTTGAAGATTCGACATCATTAACTCTTATGAATCGTATTCTTGGTGGGTAAGGCGGAGGAGGAACATAGGGATGGTCCTCATTCTTTATTCATCCCTTTTCTGCTTTTTATGGTCTTCTACAGAGTGGGTTTCAGCTGGTCTATTTGTTGGTTCTCCTAACTCTTTCCCACTCCTAAGTGTGATAGCCTTAACTTGCTCTCTTGGATATAACTCTGTGTTTCTTGAAAGACTTCCTACACTTTTTATAGATGACACATTTGCAAGCTGTTCCACTTGAACCTCCAGGCTGAGAATAGAAGAGGGATCAAACCTTGTTACTTGGTCAATTTGCCTTTTTAGCTTTTTCTGGGCCTCATCCATGCTTATGAGCTTCTCTATGATCTTGCCCGGTTTGGAATCATAGTCATTGTATTTATCATGTTAAATTCCATGTGAACTGAATTTTAGTATTGTTAGAGTAATGAAAATTTAGGTGGTTATGCCACCTCGATTGGTATGTGTGGAATAAGGATTGCTATCTCCCTGACCAACTTATGCTCCATTAAATTTTAATTGCTCAAATTTTTTGTTTTCCCTAAGAAGCAATCATTTGTGATATAACTCTCTTGTCCACATGACTCATATTCTTACTGCATTGCTATGACTAGAGATGAAGAGGTGGCTTTTAGGCTTTTCAATTACTTGGTTAGGTTTTCAATCTCATCTTGCAATGTTGTCATTGAATTGGCAATAGCAATCATCCTCCTTAGTACTAAAACGTTGATTGCTATCTATTTCATTTTTTTGTCCAAAGACAACTAGTGTATGCCATTTCTTCTAATAGATCATGTGCTGCTTCAACTGTTTTCCTCGTGAATGATCCTTTGGTAGCTACACCTATGGTGCTCCTTGTAGGTGGATTAACTCCAGTGTGGAAGGTTTGCAATAGGAATTCATTGGGTAGGTTATGATAAGGATAACTCATTTGCAACTCCTTATACCGCTCCCACGCTTCATATAAAGACTCTCCGTCATTTTGCTGGAAATTAATAATTTCCTTTATTAGTCTTTTTGTCTTATTTAGAGGGAAATACTTACCTAGAAAAACTTGCACCAATTGCTCCCAAGTTATGATATTATGTAAAACACCAATACCATAGAGCATCTGCCCGAACATCTAGAGGACATTCAAGAACGTACCCTATGAAAATGGCATGCTAGAGCAATTACATCAACTTATTATGGCATCATACAGAACATAAGTATTTCTAAATATCAAAACTCCTCATTTCATTCACAAAATGAAACTTACTTACATTGCCATTACATTTCATAATCTACGTTTATACATAACATAAAATTTGGAAGTTTAAATTTTTATACAAAAAGTTAAACATGAAAGAAGAAGCTAAACCAAAGTATTCTATCTAGACTCTGTAGGATTAGCTGACCAAACTTTTGAGCCATTCTTGTTTCCAAAATTGACAATATTAGACTTCTATTGTATCACCTTAGAAGCTAGGTCTCCCTTATACCTAAAAATCAACATTACAATTTTGATGAGTTTGCAAGCTCAGTGAGTGAATCATCATCGATGTGCTCACTTAAGTCAAAACGCAATTATCACAAGTATCAATCAAATTCATAAATGTATTTCCCAGTTTAGCAGATGTATCACATCATTCCATATTAAATACTAGATCATAATATACATCATATCTTAATAAGATTTCATGAACTACAAACACTTTATATAATATTTCATAATTATTCAATCATTTACCTCATTCATTCATATCATCAACATGTACAAAAACAATGCATATCATTATATCAACATAATTTATTAATACTTTGCAATCATTCACATAATACATGTAAAGATGTATATTTATAAATGCAAATGCACATATGACTCTGCTTTCATTTTTACTTTATTGTGACTAAGTGCCTATTTACTATCCCTTATCCGTTGTGGATACCAAACTTATTTCATATTCTATCTCGTACCTATTATGGATACTGGGCTCATTGATAACTGAGCATGTGGCTCTTTATGCACAATTCTAAGTTTTAAGCTCTTTTCACACCGGTCACTTCGGTCATAGCTCCTTTATTTGATCATGTATAACAAGGTGATGGAATGAATCAACTCATAAAATATGCTTCCAACACTTTCATTTAATGTGCATAATCATTTATCATTTTCATCGGATCTGAATCCGGCATTCAACATTCAATTAAGTACACATTTTTCATATTCACAAACATTTAGAAAGCACTTCCAATATAATCTTGAATATAGAACTCCTTATATCATCAATGTATTTAATCATCAAAATCATACTAATAACAATTTAATATCTAAAAGTTAATTAAAAAGTGAGAAAACATTAGGTTAACTCACAATACACTCCAGATAGGCTATTGCCTTGATGACCTGATAATGTCTGAATATTGACGATCAATTTGTGCTTCTGTAGTTATGCAATACACAAATATAGTCCACACATTACTAAGTTGATCAATCATATGAATATTCAATCATACATGTATATATGTGTCATGTTTAATGCATGCTTAATTGACCTTTCTAGGTATGTAACTATTCATAAATTTTGACCATTCAAACACCATAATTTGAATACTACCCTTTAAGTGGCTTGATTTAATCTAAATTCATCAACCATAATTTAAACTTATCCTTGAAAATTTCCATGATCAAAAGACTCTTATAATACACACAATTGTTACTTTAAATACGGAATTTCAGCAAGCTAAATCTATACATTCACCAAAAAATTTTCCAGCAATGTATATTCATACATTTACCTAATTCTCATTCATAAATACCCTATGTTCTTCAACATTCATTCTTCCATACCTTATCCACATTATTCATGTCCTAAAGATCATGTTTTCATTAAAATAACTCATTTATTCCTTTAACAACTCAGAATTTCCAGATTTGAACTCAACTACATCAAAATAATCCATTCTTTAGATTATGACATCAATTAACTACATAAACTTATTAAGCTCTTAACTAATAAACCAAGCAATAATCTAGGATCATTCCTAAACTTAATCAAGTCCAAATATACCAATTTAGAGTGAAATTTCTCATCTGGCTAAACACGTATACAAGGTTGAAATTAAAATTCCAGAATTTGTCATCAACATCACTAATGTGTGTAGCTTTACTACCTTCAATACCTCATAAATTATACAAGCTTAAAGACATCACTAACACCTGAAATTTTCCAGATTTCATGTCCCTTATGGTTACTTCCTTTCAGGTTAATTTAACTTCCATATTGGTTACACCAAGGCTTACAAAATTGTGCTTACTTATGTCATTAACATTCATTTTTTTAATAAACACACCTACAACTCTAATTTTCCATATTTGAAAACAGCTTAATATCACCTATCTTTAGCATGAATTCCTCATTAATTATACTTCAGATCCCAACTTAAGTCATCCATAGAACAGTCCATAAACTTCTATTTTCGTACATGCAAAAACAGAATAGAAAAGTACCCATTCATTCTCCATTTTCCAGAACATCTTCAACATCAACATCATATACAATCTATCTCAATTCAACCATCATAATCTTTCTATTATAACATGCCATAGAGAACAAAACTTTTCTTAATTATCTATCTTCCAATTCTAGTTCAATTCATCAAGTCTACCTAGCCCTCCATGCATGCAAAATCATCCCAAATTCAAGGTAGAAATTGGACGGTTTTCGGTTATGATAAAAGACAACAGTAATATGATTTTTTAGCTATTTTATGAAGGATAAAAGTATGTATTTGGTGTGGTAATTTAGCATAGCTCAAGAAAAAACACAGGAATGGGAGATAAATGCATGCTTCGGTGGTGAGAGATAAGAAGAGAAGAAGAATGAACAAGGCTGAAACTACACCTGCAGAAACATTACTCCTTGGATGCTAAATGTCACCATATTACATTAATATATGTCCCTAAGCATGTAAGACACTTATCCCATCCATAAGCTTTCAAAATGTTACCTAGTTACTAGTCCATTTTTCACTTAATCATTGTTTTCATTTGTCGATTAATTACCCATGCCAAATGTCACTCATTCATCTATGCCATTTGTCACTTATTTCATAGGTTTAGTCATACTAATTTTCCATGTGTCAATTTGTCTTGCCACTTGACATTTTTCCTAGCCTAAATATACATTTTAATTCATCACTTTTATAATGATAACAATTAATTTCAAATTTACTACTTGCAACTGATCAAACCAAAATTCAAGACATAAATAATACACAATTCACATCACGACCATTTAAAACCAATCATACCTTGGAATAAGCCAATTGAGTGCATATACTATTTTTGCAATGCTTATGAAATCATAATTCATATGTGTATGCTAATGATATGCATATGAGTGAAATGCATTTCATGAATGATAAAATGATTTGATTCATATGTGTATGCTAATGATATGCATATGAGTGAAATGCATTTCATGAATGCTAAAATGATTTGACTCATATATAATAAGCTAAGGCTCTAACCTTAGTATAGAAAACAGGCTATTACATATTAGCTAGGTGGAAAGAATTCAACCAGGTCTTGGCTCAATCCTTAAGTATAAAGGGAAAGAGCCTCATCCTAACAACATCTTTTGACATCCTAATATATTATAAGGTGTCGTAAATTTATAAGAAATTAACTAAATGAGCATTGAGATCCTCATTTGCTAACCCGTAGAATTGCACATTAGTTCGTAGCATGTTTAGCAATGATGGTCTGATCTCAAACATACTCGCTTACACCGGTGGTCGTGTAATCCCTTGAAGATGGGCATTGAGCTGTTTTTCCACCACCCTTCTTTCCATATCTTTTTAGCATTCAACTCTTGAGATTCCCCTTTGTTGTCTGGCAATATCTAAGTTGATGTGTTGTCTACTATATACCCAGATTATCTCTCTTTTGCAATCTCTCAATTCACAAATTATCCACAATTCTAATTAGTTATAAAGCTCTTTAATAAACAATCATGTCTCGCATGAAATCTCTCTCCATGAAATTACTGACTAGATTGATTAAGTGGTCAATTAGATTGTCTAACTCTCATTAATCCGATCTAATCATTTTTTTCCAGCTCACCCTCTTAGTTTGTTACCGAAACACACAAATACATTAATCAATCACCACACCCAAACCAATAAACACAAAATAACTAAATCAACATTAACTCAAAGTAAAATCCCGAATGAGAGTTTAGAACATTATCAACAACCCGAAATCCATTTCCATACAATCCATCTCAACTTTAAACATTTAAATGAAAAAGGAAAGAAGAGAAATTGGAACTTAGGTTGGACAAATCAGGAACTAGGGAAGTTTTGAAAAACTTTTGAATTAAATTTTTATCAAAGAAATACATTTTTTCTTCTCAGAAACTTTGTTCAAATGATTTGATTATATATATCATAGTCAAGTCAATTTATGTTAGTGTTGTAAATTGGTTTGTGAATTATATACATACATTGGTTGACTAGTGTGACATATTGGTCAATTAATGTCCTTCAAAGAAAGAGAAAGTATGTTCCCTAAGTTTGTATAAGAACATGGTTAATGTATTAGTAAACCAATGTCATTTATTGATCAATCGGTATCATATATTGGTTAACCAGTGCCATTGATTTTAATCATCATATTGATTAGTTTGTGTTTCAAACAAACATACTTGGTTGTTTTGAATATAAATAGATCATAAATGAGTTGTGGGATAAATATTTGGTATGCAAGAAAATTTCTAAAAGCCTTGACTAGCTAGAGAGTATATGTATGTATTGTATGAGATATACTAAAACCCAATTCATTAGCGTTAGTAAAAGAGATTTTTTTAATTTTATATAATTGTTTGGTGTAATAACAGAGAAGAATCATATGGGAATATATTATAAAGGTTTATTTTGACCTGAAACAAAAGTTGCAAAGGTTCTTCTTAAAGTAAATGATGAAAAGATTATATTGTTTCAAGTTAAAAAGAAATAAATTTGTTTTTTCTTTTAAAATTATGAATATAAACAGGAATATCAATAAGTAAGATACAAATTTAAACATATGGTATCTAATATAGGTTAATGAGAATGCATTATAAAATTTTCATATGCCTTCTCATTGAAGAAATAAATCAATTACTCATAGAAGATGGAATTTCTATTTAAAAATTTTGAATGTTTTTTGTTAAGCAAGTTTTAATCTTATAAAACCCTCAATATTCCATAAGTGCACAGGTCGTAGCATAGTATACGAGGTGTCCATCACACAAGGAATTAGTGAACTAATCAAATCCTAATTTGTATAAGGCTTAAAAGTGTAATTAAAATGAAAATGAAAAAAGAGCAGAAAGTTAAGCAATCGAATATGGATAGATTGAAAATTGAAATTATAATTAATGAAAGGAAATCAAAATTGAGCACAACCAATTGAAAAATCGAAAATCACATAAGGAAGATTAACCAATTATGAGAAAGGAGATTTATCCTATAATCTAATGCTAACTCGATTACTCTAGAGTTAATTCGGTATCGGTCCTAGAATTTCAAAGAGTGGAGTACTCTCTCTTAAGTTATAATCATTAACCCTAAATCATAAACCCTAATTGAATTAAATTATTGAAATTGTATTCTCTCAATTATCAAAAACAACCCACAACTTAATTAGATCTTAAGCATTCTAATAAACTATCGGGTCCTCGCACGAGATCTCTCTACATATAAATTATCAATTTGATTGTTTATATGATCTATTAGCTTGTTTAACTCTCATTATCCAACTTAGTCATTTTGCGATCGTGTTCACTCTCTTAATTTATTACCGAAGCATACAAATACAACAAGCAATCACAATACCAACACATTAACATAAAAAGTAATCAAATTAACATTGATTTAAAAACAAATCCTTAAAATAGTTTATAATATCCTTAGCAAACTATTCAACATTCTCAAACCCAATGTATACATTAAGATGAGAAGAATAACAAGAAGAATTAGAAAATAACTAGAGATGGCCAGGTTGGAGTCGCTAGATAGTAGTTGGTTGAAACTCCCCTTCTGTTCTCTCCTTCTCTCCCTCTTCCTTGCGTTCTTTCCCAAGATGGCAAATGAAGGCTCCCTCATTTTGGTCATTTCTCTTGTCTTATATAGTCCTTTACTAATTGGGGTAAAAACTGGGTTTTACCTAGGCCTAAAAGTCTTAAATAACTTGTGAAAAATTAAGTTTAAGAGGCTGGTCTATGTCTATCATCGTGTAGGCCTAAAATCAGCTTTTGTCAGGATCGTGGCCTTGGGTCCTCTACTAGGCTTCCTCCAATTCTTCTGCGTTCTTGTATATTTGATCTCAAACTCTAACAAACTCATCAAAATACCTCAAACAAACAAAATCAAAGCCCAATATCATGCTCTAACCCATATAACACTCAAACACAAAAACACATAATCGCACTAACACAATTCTAAACCATAACATGCACAAATCATCTAATTAAGAACTAAAAGCATACTAAATCACCCACTAAAACATAATGCAACCTATAACTATCACATCCCCAAACTTAAAATTTTTCTTTTCCTTAAGAAGAAACACAAACACAACAAAGCACAAACACATCAAACAATAACACACATAAGCACACATATGCAATAATGGTACAATGGAATTGAACTTGACGAATCTATTTAACTTCAAGCATAAACCTTATCACTTTAGAATAAATATACATACTAAACAAGAACTAAATGTCAAATTCATTCACCCCATCACTTGCACACACACATTGGTTATTATTTATTCAGTTAAAATTGTAATCCCTATGTAGCTTTTCATGAAAATTCAAGCTATTCATAAATATTAGTAGGTTTTATTTAGAAAACACTATTTTTGTTAATTTTCATTGACATTGACCTAGTATTTTGATGTGAAGGAAAAAATTTTTAATGAACGTCCCTCGGTTACTCAACTAGGTCATGTTTTTATTCATTTGCTTGGTTAGAATGTCATTCTAGCCTTTTAACGCGAAGATAAACATTTAGGATGAATGTCCCCTAGTTACTCAGCTAGATAACATCTCAACTGGCTATAGCTCTATTCATAACCCGAAGGTCAACAGAATAGTTATTTGTTTAAGAAATACACAAAAATAAATTTCACATTTTGTTGCCTACCTTGTTTCTTTAGCTAATCATTCTCATGAAACGATACTATTGATGCTACTTATTCAACTGAACTAAAATTATAAATGTATATGGCAAATTCATAGGGTGAATGAACTAGCATCATATTCTAATTAACATGCATATTTAACCAAAGCAACCTAGGACACTAATTTCACAAGGTAATAAGTCTTTACAACTTGCAAGACTATGTTCAAAGCTAAAATCATTCCGTTAAGTCCTAGCTATTAACACATTCACACGAATCACATCATGAAAACCTAAATGAGACTTAATATATACAGCATGCAACATTCACACTCAAAATAAAGACATCCAATGCATATAACCCTCCCTACACTTGGAAAACACATTGTCTTTGATTTAAGAAAAAGAAACAACATGAAAAAGTGAGGACGTAAAGCACAATAACAAGAAAAACACAAAAACAAATAAAGGGATAAGGTTAGAACATAAAACTAGACATGGAGATTGAGGTAGTGATGGTGTTGTTGTCTGAAAACAAATTCACTTGACGCTCGAGATTAGTGCTCTATCTTATAATTGCTTCAAAAAGAATACGAGAATTAGCAATCCAAACCATTCCAAATCATTAAAACTTATTTTTGGAATTTAAAAAAAATCTAACTATATAAAAATTTCAATATAACTACCATAAATGCTAATTTATGGTCATTTTCTTGACCTTGAATCCTTCAAAACTCAGCCAGGATCAATTATGAGTGACTTGCTTCCATCCATATTGCCTAATTTTATCTTCGTTGTTTGTAAATAAGCTACAAATTGTAAGATAATAAAAAGGACAATATGGATAGAATTAAGGAAACTAATTAAGTTCAGTGCTGTCCTTTTTACTAAAAAATTGTCAATAAAATAGAGAATAATAAGACTCCCTAAATCTTCTATTGAATCTAGTAGTTTGTACTGTAACAGGTTAATTGTTCTTGTTCTTCCTCGGTCACCCCCTTCTCCTTTTCTTCTTTCATTTCATGAATAGGGAATTTTGTATCTTCTTCAACCTCTATGTCTTATATCCTCTTTTCTTCGTTTTCTTCTTCTTTAGCTTCTAGAACAGAGATTTCCTTATATGCTTCATACTTGTGCTTAAGTTACATAAATCTTTTGAAATCTTTAAATTACCAACTATAGAGGGTATTGTAAAGCTCCCTAGATCTATCAACTATAAGGGCATATCGTTAGTAATTAAAGAACTGGAAGTTTCTGTCATTGCTATGAATTGATTATCATCCCAAGTCCGCTTGGCAGATAATATGCCTTTAAGGAATTTCGCGTACTTAGGCTAACATTTCAACACTTCTACAAAAGACAAGTAAAATTTCTATTTCTTCATCTTTTCCAAGAATTTTGCAAATGGTACATCTAATTCATTCTTCAAAATTCTTTGTGGGAATGGTATTTTCGGTGGATAAGGTGGAGGAGGAATGTATGGAGGGTGCTCACTGTTGTCTTCATCCTTTTTCCTCTTCTCTTCGTCTTCTACAAAATGGGTCTCAATTTGTCTTACCACAAGTTTTTCTAGCTCTTTCCCACTCTTAAGTGTGATAACCTTACATTGCTATCTTAAGTTTAATTATATGTTGTTCAGAAAGTTTTCCACACTTCTCTTATAGAATTCCATATAAAGTTGGCTCATTTAAACCTCTAGGTTATAAATAAAAGAGGCATGATCTTCTGTTACTTGCTCAAACTTCCCTTAGTCTCTTCTGGGCCTCTTCCATGTGAGCATGTCCAAGATCTTATCTAATTTAGAATCCTATGAACTGGAATCATCTTGCTAAAATCCTAGTAGGCCTTGAATTCACATTTGAGTTCTTACATTGTTAGACAAAAATAAATCTGGGTGGTTCTGCCATTACGAATTGTAAGTGTTCTGACAAGGATGATTACTTCCCCAACCAAATTGTGCCTCACTGAAGTTCGCAAGGGTCCTTTGCTCCCTATGATATATTTCCTCCATCATCATTTTTTTAAATCTCTTTTTGCACATTTAAGGTTTTGGATTCCTCATAGTTACCTTGTGATGTCCAAATTGATGTGTCTTCCACTTTGCACCCAAACTTCTTTCTATTTTTTTAAATTTTAAATGTCTTGTGATTGGGTACCATAATCATAAGAAATGGTGAAATTTCCTTATAATAAAGGAATTCAACTAGTCCTAAACTAATTCCCTAGCAACGATGCCAAAAACTTGTTGAGCAAGTTTTAATCTTATAACACCTCAATATTCTGTAAGCACTCAGGTCGTAATGTAGTGTATGAGGTGTCAATCCCATGAAGAATTATTAAATTAATAAAATCCTGATTTGTCTAAGCCTAAAAGTGTAATTAAAATGAAAATAAAAAATGAGCAGAAAGTTAAGCAATCGAATATGGATAGATTGAAAATTGAAATTTTAATTAATACAAGGAAATCAAATTAAGAACAAACAATTGAAAAATCAAAGATCACAAAAGGAAGATTAACCAATTATGAGAAATGGGATTTATCCTATAGTCTAATACTAACTCGATTACTCTAGAGTTGATTCAGTATTGGTCCTAGAATTTCAAAGGGTGGATTACTTTATCTCGAGTTATAATCAGCGAATCCAAATCATAAACCCTAATTAAACTAAATTACTGAAATTGTAATCTCTTCATTAACAAAAATAGACTATAACCCAATTAGATCTTAAACATTCTAATCAACAATCGAGTCCTCACGCGAGATCTCTTTCTGTATAAATTATTGATTTGATTGTTTGTGTGATCTATTATATTTATTAATTCTCATTACCCAACCTAATCATTTTTCTATCATTTCACTCTCTCGATTTATTAAAGAAGCATGCAAATATGACAAACAGCCACAATACCCAACATATTAACATTAACATTCATTCAAAAACAAATATTTAAAAGAGTTTAGAACATCATTCATTAGCAACATATTGAACATCATCAAACTCAAAACATACATAAAAATGAGATGAATAACAAGAAAAATTAGAAAATAACTTGATATGGTTGGATTAGAGTGGCTAGACAACAGTTGGCTAAAACTCCCTTTCTCTTCTTTCCTTCTTTCACTCTTCCCTATGTTCTTTCCCAAGATGGCAAATGAAGGCTCCCTAATTTAGTTCATTTCTCTTATCTTATAAGCTCCTTGACTAATTCGGGTTAAAACTAGGTTTTAACTAGGCTTAAAAGTCTAAAATAACCCCCAAAAAAATTAAATTCTGGAGGTCGGTCTGTGTCTGTCACCGTATAGGCTATGATTATGGCCCGCTAAAATCAATTTCTATCATGATCGTGGCCCTGGGTCCTTTGTCAGGCTTCCTGCAAATCATCTCCATTCTTCTATATCTAATCTCAAACACTAACAGATTAATCAAAACACCTTAAACACATAAAATTAAGGCTTCCTGCAAATCATCTCCATTCTTTTATATCTAATCTCAAACACTAACAGATTAATCAAAACACGTTAAACACATAAAATTAAAGCCCGATATCATGCTCTAACCCATATAACACTCAAAACACAAAAACATAATCACACTAACACAATTCTAAACCTAAACATGCAACAATCATCTAACTAACAACTAAAGCATACTAAATTACCCCTAAAACATAATGCAACGTATAACTATCATTTTTATAGATCATAAACTTTATAACCCTCATTCTTTCTTAAATAGTCAAGAAATAGGTATGTAATATGTTTTAATTAATTGTTTCTTGTTTCTAATTAGTTATACTAAATTTATCCTTATTTGGAGGTTATTGCTAATAAAACATTAAAAAAATAATTTTTTAATATATTTATACATTAAAGCTATTCCTATTAAATTTTCATAATGTGTTTTTCAATTTAAGTTATTTATATGAAAATATCAAAGATATAAGAGATTGTGAGTTTATTTTCAAGCTAAAAGTTTTTACATATAAGGAATAAGAAATTTTTTGTTAATTTTAGTAAATACCTACATTTTCTTTCATTATAACATTATATCTTGGAATATATAAACATGTTTTTGAATTATAATTAACTTACTTCTAAACAAATTAGTAATTTTTTAATTTAAACTATTATGATTTTTAAGGCTAGTCCAGTTTTGTACTAGTTTTGGATATTCTTAATATAGGTGTGAATGATATAAAAACTATAACATTTTTGTTGTAAAAGAAATATCAAATTGGTCTACTTTATTTTCTAATATTATAAGGAAACATTTTCTTAATTATGTGAAGTTTTTCTTTGAAAGTTGTATCAATAAATGGGTTATAAAGGAGGAATACAAAGTTATAGCTAAGAATAAGTAAATAATTTGTGAACCTAACTAGTGCCCTTACAAAAGGCATTCATATAATCTTAGTTAATTGGTACAATCATTGAATATTTTCTCAACTAAACAAATTAGAAACCAAGAATCCAATAATATAACATCTAAAATTAGAACTTTAGTCTACTGATTTCTAGCCCTAAACTATGATTTAATCTTTAAGAAATCTTGTACTTAAGTTGTTGGCTTCCTTTACTCTACATAAGTTGTAGGGTTTTCTATCTATATTATTGTAAAGCTCATAAATTTGAAAAGAAGGGAAGTGAGATTAGTGTTTAGGTTAAACCACCCTATAACTTTAACTTGATGATTGATTAGACAAAAGATAATTTTTGCTAGAACAAAAAATTTTAAAACTTTAATGTATCTCCGCAAAATATATGGTTGATTTCATTGAGGTAAGTTCCAACTAATTGTCATTCCAATCTAGTTTGAATATTAGAGAGCCTTACTATAATTAATTCTTAAATCCATCTTATAATAATCAATTTCAGGGCCTACATGTTTAGCTTGGAGTCTTTAAAGATTCTTGCAATTCTTCTTTCCAAATTGTACAAATCAAGATAAAAAAAACTATCTTGAATATGGTAAAATTATTAAAGCACATCTACTGGGGTTTTCTTACCCATTCTGCAATTTCCTTCAACTTATTATACTAGTAATAGACATTGCATAAGTTTTACATTTAACTCCATAGAATAGTCATAAATTGGTAGTTGAAAAATAGGTGATTCAGAGTTTGTAATTATTGATTATAAAACTTATACTTGAGACCTAAATCCTTTATGTAATCCTTAATAGCTAATTAGAAAATAACTACAACCTTTTTAGAATTTATGTTCATACTACACCAACATGTACTAGTCATACCTTTTCTACTAATGATTAAGACATCTCTTAGAAGAATTTATTGGTGAATTTCTTTGATGGTTGTTGCACCCATTTTATTTAATCATATATACTTAAGTTAAGTCTGTAATTTTCTAAGCTTCCTATTAATCTAGTGAAGCCTTTTGAAAGTACAAGACTAATTATTCACTTAGAGTATTTCCTTAACCATTGTTAGATCTACTAATATATATCTTAAGCTATAAAGCTCTAGTATATAGTAAAGAGGGCCTAACATATACTAGCTATCATACCAAAACTAAGTAGAATTCCTATTACCAATTTTACCTTCGTATACTCAATTCTATGAGCCTATCAATAGGCCAAGAGTAGTATTTACTTCCATAAACTTTCTCCTTCTAGAGAATGTGTATGAATCCATTCAACCAAAAGGGCCTTTTTTTCCATAAAGATTCGCCAAATTTTCCTAGCCATCAATACCTTATTCATTATTTTGATCAGGATAATTCTAAGTCATCCTTCAACTTTACACAAGTATACTTTAATCTATTTGATTTTTGCTTCTATAGAATTTGAAACCTTAACAAACCATATATAAAAATATTCATAGGTCTTTTATAGCTTCGATTAGATTCTTGGTAATCATTAAATGTTAACACCAATAGACATTTATGATGTTTAGAACATGATTGATAAGTTCAAATATGCTATTAGATGAAAGAAAACTAATATTTTAATGGATTATTCTTCTATTTATGAAATCAAATAGTGGTTAGCAATCCCTGAATGTTACTCTATTGTTAGTTATTAGTAAGCCTAGATACTTAAAAGGAGGCTCTTTAGTTTGTAACCTTGAGATAAAGGAGAACCAACTACATTTCTAACAATATTATATGGCTCTTGTTGGACCCCGTTTCCGGAGCCCAACATCGAACTTGGGATCGTGGGGCTTGAACGTGGAGGAGCACTTAGAATTTG
>JAOQMS010000007.1:25526041-25548712 GCA_027563885.1 Erythroxylum longipes
ACATGTTAACTCTAAACATCTCATGCTTACAGTTTATGAGATCCACTGCTTGATCAAATCAAGGAGTATAACATGTGTTAGTCTATCCGGATTAACAATGTCCTATCTCATTAATCCTATGACTAAGGATAATTTAAATACTAACATAATTGCACATAATAGGAATCTCATTATCATGATCTCATCATGATTTCCTTCATGCTATGTTTTGTATTATGAACTTCATTAATTCGATTTAAGATCAACATCAATTCATAAATAAATGAACATCAAATTAATGAAAATTGCATTTTGCTTTATTAATCAAAATAAAGTTTGTACAAAAGTGCTAAAGGTGATTACCTTTAGAGCACTACTCTAATAATCTCTCACTTGAACTAAAGCCAATAGCCTTTGTATCTAATATCTTAGGCGAGTAAACTAGAATCAAATCTCATTTGAGGGAGTAGCTTAGTCAAAGGATCAGCGATGTTCTGATATGTGGGCACTCTCTCTATCTTCACATCACCTCTGTCAATGATCTCCCTGATCAGGTGATATCTCCTGAGTACGTTCTTGGACCACTAATGAGACCTTGGTTCCTTAGCTTGAGTAGTAGCCCCATTGATGTCACAATATAACAGTATCGAGTTTACAATGCTCGGAACCACTCTAAGTTCCATAACAAACTTCTTGATCCAAACAACTTCTTTTGCAACTTTTGCAGCTGCAATGTACTCTGACTCGATTGTTGAATTTGTAGTCGTCTCTTGTTTGGAACTCTTCCAACTGACTGCTCCACCATTCAATGTGAAAATGTAACCTGACTAGGATTTGGAGTCATCCTGGTCAGATTGAAAATTGGAATCTATATGCCCGCTCACTACGAGATCTCCATCTCCATATACCAATAATACATCTTTAGTCCTTCTTAACTACTTTAGGATATTTTTGACAGCCACCCAATGACACTCACTAAGATCCGATTAATATTTACTTGTAACATTTAAAGCATATGATATATCGGATCTTATAGATAATATAGCATACATGATTGATCCTATTTCCAAAGCATACGGGATCAAACTCATGTGAGTCCTCTCATCTCACGTCTTAGGACATATAGATTTTGAGAGTCTTATCCCACGAGCCATGGGAAGAAACCCTCTCTTGGACTACTCCATGCTAAACCTGTTTAGCACTTTATCTATGTACGTAGACTGTGAAAGACCTAGCAACCTTCTTGGTCTATCTTTATAGATCTTCATTCCTAAAATATAAGTTGTTTCTCCAAGGTCATTCATGGAGAAATTCCGGGACAACCAAATTTTAACTGATCGCAAACTTGGGAAAACATTTCCTATTAATAATATATCATCTACATATAACACAAGGAATATGATAGCACTCTTGCTAACCTTTTTGTACACACAAGGTTCATCCGAATTTTGTGAGAAACCAAACTTTTTAATTGTCACGTCAAATCAGATGTTCCAACTCCTAGATGCTTGCTTCAATCCATAAATGGATTTCTGAAGCTTGCATACCTTTTTGCCATCTTTGGATATAAAGCCTTCAGGTTGTATCATGTACACATCCTTGGCTAGGTTTCTATTCAGGAAAGTCGTCTTCACATCCATTTTCCATATCTCATAATCATAATGAGCAGCAATGGCTAGGAGTATTCTAATGGATTTAAGCATAACTACGAGGTTAAATGTCTCGTCATAGTCAACTCCTTGTCTTTGATGATAACCTTTAGTGACTAGCCTCGCTTTATAAGTAATCACATTACCACCCTTGTCTATTTTATTCTTAAAAATCTACTGGTACCCTAGAGGTTTTAGTCCTTCATGTGGGTCAACCAAAGTCCATAATTGGTTTTCAAACATGGAATCCATTTCAGACTTCATGGCTTGAGGCCATTTTTCAAATTCTGAACTCTTCAGAGCCTATTCATAGGTTGTAAGCTCATCGTCCTCTATTAGCAATACGTTGTTATATTCACTTACGAGAAATCTATATCTCTCCGAACATCACATATATACTTGACCTACGAACATTTTGTGTGTCGGAAGGTTCAACTGTTGTCTCATCTCTATGAACATAAATCTCGGGTTTAAGCAGTTAATCTGTGTCTATTTGAGTACCATGAACTTCAACAAGTTCAACTTTGCTCCTACTGCCTTCTCTTAGAAGAAACTCTTTCTTTAAAAAGTCAACATGCTTTGAGACAAACAGCTTTTGCTCTAAAGCATTGTAGAGCTGATATCCGATTGTTTCCTTAGGATATCCTACAAATAGACATTTATTAGATTTCTCTTTAAGCTTGTCTGATTGAATCCGCTTCACGTAAGCCGGATAACCCCAAACTTTCATATAAGAAAGATAGGGCTTTTATTAGTCTATATCTCATATGGAGTAACATCAACTACTTTTAAAGGGACTCTGTTTATCACCTAAACAGTAGCTTTAAGTTCATAACCTCAAAAGGATTTTGGTAGATCTGCTAAGCCCATCATTAACCTTACCATGTCTAACAAGGTTCAATTTCTCCTTTCAGCCACACCATTATATTCCGGTGTGTAAGGTGGAGTCCACTGGGATATAATCCCATTATCCCTAAGATAACTTAGAAACTCCTCGTTCAAGTATTCACCACCTTGATCTGATAAAAGTGTTTTGACACTTTTATCTAGTTGTTTCTCTACTCCATGTCTAAATTGTTTGAACATTTCAAATGTTTCAGACTTGTATCTCATTAGATACACATACCCAAATCGTGAATAATCATCGATAAAGGTAATGAAGTATATAAAACCACTTCTGGCATGAATAGACATCGATCCACATACATTATAATGTATTAGGTCTAATAACCCATTCGCAGGTTCATCCTTTCCTTCAAAAGGTAATTTAATCATCTTGCCTAACAAGCAAGATTCACATGTGTCATATGATTCATAATCAAATGACCCTAAACTACCACTCCTGTATAGCTTAAACATGCGTCTCTCACTTATATGGCCAAGTCGACTATGCCATAAGTAAGATAATTTTATCCGATTTTTGTCTTTTATTATCATTGATATTTAAAATTGGACTGCACATATCTAATATGTAAATACCATTACACAATATAGCAATACCATACAACATTTCATTCAACATAATTGAACAACCATTGCTTGAAAAAGTTAAATGAAATCTCATTTTATTAAGACATGAAACAGATACATTGTTCTTTGTCACAGTGGATACATAATAGCAATTATCCAAAATTAACTTTATCCCACTAGGAAGATACAAAACATAGGTTTCTACGACTAATGCAGTGACTCTTGCTCCATTTCCCACGCGTAAGTTCATCTCTCCCTTTTTGAGCAGTCTACTATCCCTGAGGCCCTGCATATCAACACATATGTGTGAGCCACATTCGGTATCTAATACTCAAAAATTATGATAAAAAATAGTATTAACCTCAATGACAAATAACATCCCTGAAGTAGACGGTGGAGCATCTAATGCCTTCTTCTGCTTCAGCAACTCCAGATTGGATTTACAGTTCCTCTTCCAATGTCCTTCCTTATTGCAATGGAAGCATATTTCCTTTTATGTATTCTCCTTTACCTTCTTCTTGGATACGCCTCCCATTGGCTTCTTGGACTTCTTCTTCTTCTTTTGATTCCTCTTGTGAGAACCAGAAGCAAAATCCACCAGCATCATAGCCTTATTGTCCTTCCTAACAGTTTGCTCAACTGTTTTGAGTAGATTAATCAGCTCAGGTATCGAGGTGGATATTTAGTTCATCCGATAGTTAAGTACAAACTGTGAGTAATTATCAGTCAAACCAGTCATAATTAAGTCTATACTTAATTCATGATCTGTTATGAAACCCAAATTGGCTAACCTCTCAATGTATCCATTCATCTTCAGCGTATACTACACTGGAGATGATCCCTCAATCATCTTAAAGCAGAAGAGTAACCTCAAGTGTCTCGAACCTTTCAGACCGATCTTGCTTATCAAATAGTTCCCTTAGATGGTAGACTATGGTATGAGCATTTATAGCCTGATGTTGCTATTGTGATTCTGGTGACATAGAGGCCAGCATAATACAGCTAGCCAGCTCACTATCATCTATTAACTTCTTGTAAGCTTTCTGATCCTCATCAGAGGTATCGACAGCAGGGGGATTGAGAAGTTGCTCCTCTAGGACATATCCTAGTTTCTCATATTTAAAAACAATTCTCAAATTCCATAGCCAATCTAAGAAATTTGGTCCCATGAGTTTGTTGGAGTCTAATAGAGAGCATAAGTTCACACTAGATGAAGACATCGTGGCAATTTAATAACTTAGAAGAAAGAGAGAGAGCATTAGAATGTACATAAATGCATATTGATAAGGACTTTAATCACATGCATTATAGGTCCCAATATTTTATCAAAATTTATAGCCCTCACTACGAATCTGAGAAAACTAAGAGTTTTCCTATTAAGTCGATATCCAACATCACTAAAAATGACCTTAGGTTTGCCCAACAAGCCACTTTAGGTTAATCGGTAGGTATCATTTATACCAATTGCATTCAGTTATGCAACTATCGATTTGTGCCATCAACTGTTGATTTAGCTCACTCATTGGGTTATTAACTCTTAATAAGTGTTGAGTAAGTTTTACTATTTATAAAATCCTCAATAATTCGCAAGTGCATAGGTCGTACTTTGTAATATTGAAGGGTTGATCCCACGAATAGGGTACAAGCTTAATCCTAAGTCATTTGAGGCTCAGAGAAAAGAATAAAAAGAAATAAACACTGCACAAGTGAACACAGAAAGTAAATACAGGAAATTGATTTAAGAATTGTAAAGCGAAAAATTCAACAAGACATAATTAAACTGAGTAGTCATACAGGTCACAATGGAAATCTGTCAAGAAAGTTGATCAAGTTATGAGAGAGGGGATTTTACCTATCATTAATGATAATCTAACCATTTATGTATTTACGGGATGTCAATTCTAGACAGTCGTAGGGTTGATTACTCTCTCTCGAGTTATAATCATTAAAACCTAAATTGTAAACCCTAATTGAACTATGGAACTTGCAATTTCCCAATTCACAAATTAACCACAATTCTCATTAGTTCTAAGGCTCTCTAATAAACAATCGGGTCTCGCACGAGATCTCTCTTTATGAAATTACCGACTAGATTGATTAAGTGGTCCATTAGATCGCCTAACTCTTATTAATTTGATCTACTCATTTTTATCTGGCTCACCCTCTCAGTTTGTTACCGAAACATGCAAATACATTAATCAATCACAACACCCAAACCAATAAACACAAAATAACTAAATCAACATTAACTCAAAGTAAAATCCCGAAAGAGAGTTTAGAACAATGTCAACAACCCAAAATCCATTTCCATTCAATCCATCTCAACTTTATACATTTAAATGAAAAAGGAAATGAAGAGAAAATGAAACTTAGGTTGGACAAATCGGAAAGGCAGCAGCGTTAGGATACCATCTTATTCGCGGAGTAGCGGCATCGGGATCCATTTCTTCTTACTCCTTCTTCCTCTTCTTCTTCTCTCTTTTCTTTTTCTCCGTCTTTAAAATTTCCAAAAGTGGCTGAATGTAAAGCTTCTCTCTCAACCTCTTTCTCTTCTTTTTATATCCTCTTATATTTTAGGTAACCCTAGGGCTTTTCTGGGGTCCAAAAGGTTCAAAAAATATCTCAAAACTTGACGTTCTTGAGAATCTGAGCGTTCGAAGCAAGCCACAATTGTGGACCTGCAAGCCACAATTGTGGCCTACGTCTGAGCCTTCTGTCACGATTGTGGCATATAGGCCACGATCGTGGGTCGTTGACATGCCATGATCGTGGGTTGTTGTTTCAACTCGAATGTCTCTAAAACTCCTCCATTCTTTAATATTGACCTTGAAACACTAGCAAACACATCAAGGTACCTCAAAAATATAATATTTAAGCTCAAAAGCTTTTATTAACCCATAAAACACTTAAAACATAAATAATTAGCAAACTAACACAATTCGAACCTAAACATATACTAAATAATCAAATTAACGGCTAAACATATATCAAACTATGCTCTTAAACACGATGCAATTTACACTTATCACATCCTCACACTTAGACGTTTGCTTGTCCTCAAGAAAACAAATTAAGAAAACACAAAACACGCATATACAATAATGAGACAATGGCTCAACTTAACTAAACAAATTTAACTATAAATACAATCCTTTAAGTCGTTCTAACTTATTAACAAGCGAAATCTGCGTCTAAGCCCCTTGGATTAAATATACAAACTAATCAAAATTTTTAATGTTGAGTCTATTCACCCCTATCATTTGCACACACATATTGATAATCATTCAGTCAAAACAAAATTGTAGCTATTCCTCAGTACTAACAAGTTTGGTAGGTTTTTATTTGAAAACATTCTTTTTTGTTGATTTTTCTTTAAGTACATGAACTTAGTCTTTTTACACGGAGGCAAATATTTGTGATGAATGTCGATTTGGTTACTCAACTAAGTCTTGTTGTTATTAAGCTGCTTGTTTAGAATGTCATTATAGCCTTTTTACACGAAGACACACATTTGTGATGTGTGTCGATTTGATTACTCAGCTACATCACATTCTTAACTGGCTACTAGCTCTATTCATAACCCGTAGGCCAGTGGAATAGTTATTTTAGTTAAAATTATACAACCCTTTTTTTTAGTATAAAATTTTGCCTACCTTATTGCTTTAGCTAATCATTCTCATGAAAATGTACTAATAATTCCACTTATTTGATTGCCTAAAAATATAAATGAGTATGGCAAATTCTTAGGGTGAATTGACTAACATCGTATCCTAATTAACCAGCATATTTAGCCCTAAGTAACTTAGGTCACTAATTTCAAAAGCTAATAAATCATCGCAACCTAAAAGACTTTGTTTAAGGTTAAATATATCCCGTTAAGTCCTAGCCATTGACGTATTCACCCAATTCATATCATGCAACCTAAAAAAACTATCATATAATATGCAAAATTCACACTCAAGGTAAAAACACACAACCCTCCCCACACTTGAGCAACATTTTGTTCTCAATATGAGAAGGAGACAAATAAGCACATAAGGGGGTAATGAAAAAATATAAGGAAGGAAAAAGAACAAAATACTAAAAAAATGAAAAGAAAAGGGTTAGAACACGAAACCATCATGGTGACTGAAGTGATGTGTCAGAGGCGGAGACCAAATGTGCTTGATGCCGAGCTAACTTTCCTATCTTATAATTGATTAAGAGAGAGTAAGAGAATTAGTACGGAAACACATTCCGAATCATTGATATTTATTTATGGAAATCAAACAAATTTAATTGTATAACAATTTAAATCTACCCTAAACATGCTAATTTATGGTCATTAATTTGACCTTGTATCATTGGAAACTCAGCCAGGATCAATTATGAGTAGCTTACTTACACTTTTTTCGTTTAACATCAGTTTTGTAGCTTGTAAGTAAGCTACAAATTGCAAAATGATCATAAGGACAATACTGATAAGGTTGAGAAAACCAATTAATTTCAGTAATGTCTTTTTCACTAACAAACTGTCAATAAAATAGGGAATAACGAAACTCCTTGAATCTTTTATTAAGTCTAGCAGTTTTTTTGGTAAAAAGGTGAGCTGCTCTTGTTCTTCCTTAGTCACTCCCTTTTCTTATTCTTCTTTTGCTTCACGAACAAAGACTTCCATAACTTCTTTAAACTCGATGTCCGTTGTCATATATTCTTCTTCTTTTGACTCTTTTAAGGAATCAAAAACATTAATTCGCCTGAATGAGTCACCCTTCTTCGGATTCTTTATTACATCATTCATATTGAATGTCACCTAGTCATTACTAATTAGAAGGATAAAGTTCTCTTCATAGACATCTACTAAAGTTTTTTCAATGTTCAAGCATGGTATACCTAGATTTGGTGGATAGTATGGGGGGTTTTATCCTTTTCTTCATCCTCTTTCTTAACTTCTTGGTCTTTTACAAGGTAGGGTTCAGCTTGATTTCTTACTAGTTCTTCTAGCTCTCCCCCATTTTTAGGTGCAATACCCTCATATTGCTCTCTTTGATGTATTGCCATATTACTTGGAGAGTCTTCCACACTTCTCTTACAAAATTCACGGGAAAGACTTCTTACTCGAATCTCTAAGTTGTGAATAAACGAGGTATGAATTTCTGTTAGTTTCTCAGTTTGTTCTTCTAGTCTCTTATTGCCCTCTTCCATGTCCATGAGATTATCCAAGATCTTGTCCAATTTACAATTTTATGAACTGGACTCACCTTGCTGAACCCCTAATAGGTTTTGATGTCCTAAGTGGGTCCTCACATTGTTGGAACAATAGAAATTTGGGTGGTTCTGCCACCCCATAGTGTACATGTCCCAATAAGGATCGTTACTTTCCCAACCATACTGTGCCTCATTGTGGTTCGTAAAAGTGCTTTGCTTCCTATAATATCTATCCTCCATCATTGTTCTTTCCGTTTTTTCTTAGCATCTAGCTCTTCAGATGTCTCATTCTCACTATAAAATGCCTTGATGTGTCTTTACTTTACGCCTTAAACTTCTTTCTCTATTTTTTTAACACTAAAGATAGTGAAAAAAACTATAGACTAAAGAACTAAACTAATCGTCTTCCCGGACAACGGTGCCAAAAACTTGTTTAATAAGTTTTACAGTTTATAAAAACCCTCAATAATTTGCAAGTGCATAGGTCATACTTTGTAGTATTGAAGGGTCGATTCCACGAGGAGGGTACTAGCCTAATCCTAAGTTGTTTAAGGCTCAGAGAAAAGAATAAAAAGAAATAAACACCGTACAAGTGACAGGAAAATTAAATACTGGAAATTGATTCAAGATTTGTAAAGTAGAAAATTCAACAAGACAGAGTTAAACTGAGCAGTCACACAGGTTATAATGAAAATCTATTAAGAGAGTTAATCAAGTTATGAGAGAGGGAATTTTACCTATCATTAATGTTAATCTAACAATTTATGTGTTTATGGGATGTCGGTTATAGACGGTCGTACTCTTTCTCGAGTTATAACCATTAAACTCTAAATTGGAAACCTTAATTGAATTATGGAACTTGCAATCTCTCAATTCACAAATTAGCCACAATTCTAATTAGTTTTAAGGCTCTCTAATAAACAATTGGGTCTCGCACGGGATCTCTTTCCATGAAATTACCGATTAGATTGATTAAGTGGTCAATTAGATTGCCTAACTCTCATTAATCTGATCTAATCATTTTTATTTGGCTCACCCTCTTATTTTGTTACTGAAACATACTAATACATTAATCAATCACAACACCTAAAACAATAAACACAAAAATAACTAAATCAACATTAACTCAAAGTAAAATACCAAAGGAGAGTTTAGAACATTATCAACAACCCGAAATCTATTTCCATACAATCCATCTCAAATTTATACACTTAAATGAAAAAGGAATGAAGAGAAAATGAAACTTAGGTTGGACAAATCAAGAAGGCAGTAGCGTCGGGATACCATCTGATCCGGGGAGCAGAGTCAGGATCCACTTCTTCTTCCTCCTTCTTCCTCTTCTTCTTCTCTCTCTTTTCTTTTCCCCCCTCTTTACGATTTCCAAGAGTGGTTGAATGTAAAGCTCCTCTCTCTGACTCTTTCTCTTCTTTTTATATCCTCTTGTATTTTGGGTAACCCTAGGGATTTATCAGGATCCGAAAGGTCCAAAAAATCCCTCGAAAATTAACATTCTTGAGTGTTTGCACGTCTGCCTAACGCAGGCCATGACTGTGGCCTACATCTGAGCCTTTTGTCACAATCGTGGCATGTAGACTACAATTGTGGGCCATTCCTTGGACTTCTGCTACAATCGTGGCCTAACATGCCACGATCTTGGGCCGTTGTTTTGGCTTAAATGTCTCTGAAACTCCTCCATTCTTTGATGTTGACCATGAAATACTAGAAAACACATCAAGGTACCTAAAAATATAATATTTAAGCTCAAAAGCTTATACTAACCCATAAAACACTTAAAACATAAATAATTAGCAAACTAACACAATTTGAACCTAAATACATACTAAATGATCGAATTAATGGCTAAATTCATATTAAACTATGCTCTAAAACGCGATACAATCTACACTTATCAATACGTATACATCCCATGTATGCTACCCAACTTCGCCTCTATCCACATTAACCTTGGGTTTGCCCAATAAATCAACGCTTCTAGTTAGGACCAACCTATTAATTCAGAAATCTAATATCCATAATTTAAACATATTCATGTAGAACGGGCGTGAATTTGCCCAACAACCCAACATTAAAAGAACTCTGGTTCTTGCTATATTAATGGAAGGTTTAAGTCCTAATATTTTGGTTGAGGGATTTGTTATTAGGTCTCATCAATACTTAGATGGACTTATATATATCTCACATATATATTCAGATAGTTACTATAACTATATGACATGATTATGAATGCTTCAATTAAATTGAGCCTATATCCATAACCACCCTATCATGCCTTTTTAACTAACCCTTAAAACGCATCAAATGCATGTAACGCACAAAGGAGGTTTAATTTAGGTTGTGACTTGACTATGCATCAAAAATTCGTTATTCGATTTAACTGTTGAACTGAATCGGGTGCTAGAGTTAGTCTAGGCTAATTCGAATTATAAATGTGATTCGATTAGGAATCCTAAAATTTAATTATTTTGATGTCCAAATTACACTTAAGTTCTAGTACACATGCCTTTTCTAATCACTAGAAATGCAATGCTTTACTTGGATTAATTCTAAATTAATCCCTAGGGTTTCCAAAATTTCCAAGCATCAATTAGTCATCTAAAAAATCCTTAGGTCATCTCAAATTTATCAAGACAATTTCAGCACAAGACAAAAAAATCTTGACGACCAAAATTATTAAGATAAATGAGTTAACCTACTAGACACTAAAGAGGCCGATTCAATGTTCGGAAATTTTTTGAAACCCTAATTTTAAGCACATGCACTTAGCATGCTACTAACATTAAAATAATATATTTCTTATCTCATAAAAATGTTTCAAGGTCTTATAAATGAAACACATACACATAAGTCATCAAAAGTTAGCCTCATCAGCTTTCAAAATGCTGACCAATGTTGACTTTGACTTGATCTATTAATTGAATCAAGTTAAATTAATTCTGGAAAAATTCCAGAGTCTTATAAACATTCTAAATGTTCCTAATAAAAAATTATAGAAACTAATTCCTAGGAATTCTTTATGAACTAAGTGGAATTAGCCAACACATCATATGTCCACTAACACTTGTCATACACCACCAGTATGCATGTAAAATATAGAATAAATAATTAATCATTTCAAAAACAGATGTCATGCATCTCATGCATGTGACAACATCATATGTGCATGTTCATGAAGAAAATTTATTAAAAAAATTTTATAAAATTATTATGGAATTAACAAGCATGCATATTCATCAGATTTCCAAAAATTCCCAGAACTTCATACATGCATCAGGCTAAAATTAAAATCGTAATAAAATAGAAAATGACATTCAATTATAATTTCCTTTGACAAAAACATAATATAAAACCTTATAAAATTTATCTGAAAGAAAATTAGAAAAAAATATTTTTCCTAGAAGTATTATGAAATTTTCAAAATCAGCACATGCATTCTGTTTTCCAAAAATTCCCAAAAATCAACATATGAAGAGACTGGAAATTAATTTGCAATAAAATAGCAAATGACATTAAATTGCAATTTCCTTTAACAGAAACATAATATAACATCTTATAAACATTTCTATGAAAGAAAATCAGAAAAAAAAAATCATTTTTCTACAATTTACAAGAAATTTTCAAAATCAATATGCATATCAGTCACAATCTAGTAAGAAATTTGCACATATTCAATAGATCATCTAATACATGCATAAGTAGCTCTAATACCACTATCGGGGAGTCATGGGTCTATGCATCTTATGCATGGCTATACAGCGGAAGCATTGGAATCAAAATTCCAACACTGCGGCATCCCTATAAAATTCAAAATCTATGTGCATGTATAAACAGAATGTAAGAACATGAAATTACAGCATATGTACTTTGCAAATGCTCCTCCTTTTTTGAATCTTCTACTTGTTTGGGTTGTAGCAAACATCAAACATCAAACACCTCAAGATCACTCCTCTTAACCTCTAGAAATCTTCTAGACCCTTAGCCTCTCAATTGAGAGCGTTTTAGCTTAATTTCGTGTGTACATAAGTGAAGAACTCACTTATGTAACACCTGTCATAAAATAGGGCACAATCGTGACTTACTTAAAATGACAGTCATGCACACTTTGTATTTCATCCGATCTTTTATGTGTGTGACCCTTAAGTTTCTGGTTATTTTGGGTACTTGAATTAACTCTTAATCCGAGCATATCATGAGTGGCTTCATGCCACTTGAATTAATTCTGAATCCAAACAAATCATGAAGGTTTTCAGGGTGTCAATTTATCGAAACTAAGTGAATTAACACACAAACTCTTCAATAGTTAATTATCCTACTTACAAACCTTTTCATAGACAATTACCGTGCAATTCATCCGTTCACCATCTTATATCCCACTTAGTTCAAAGTAAGGGCTATATGTCAACTCCCATTAGACTGACTATGTCACATCTAGTCCAAGTGATATTAGTTCTTGTCCTAAGGATCTCATTACTCTATGTATCATTGAAGACTCTCTTCATAACACATAACTGCTCCGGCCAGAGACTCTCGAGTAATGACCCCAACAAGAGGCCTTAGGTATCATCTCCTTCTATCAGGAGTACTGAATCCTTTATTAGCTACCCAATTACCTTCGAATACTAGTAGTTGTACCCAATCACTATCCTATGAGTTACCTCATCTTGAGGTAATAAGGAATGAAGTTAAAGCACATGATCAGTATCCAAGATATCCTTGAATACCTCAAGTCTAAGGATATTTGCACCATTGATATGATGAGATTAATTACTAGCATTTGATAGATCATCCATATGATAATCTCATAGTAGGTCGTCCGATGTACTTACTACTCTTAGTAAGCATCTACATATTAACTCTAAATATCTCATGCTTACAGTTTATGAGATCCAATGCTTGTTCAAATTAAGGAATATAAAATATGCTAGTCTATTCAGATTAACAATGTCCTGTCTCATTAATCCTATGACTAAGGATAATTTAGATACTAACATAATTGTATATAATAGGAATCTCATTATCATGATTTACTTTATACTATGTTTTGTATCATAGACTTCATTAATTTGATTTAAAATCAACATCAATTTATAAATAAATAAACACCAAATTAATAAAAATTATCTTTCACTCTATTAATCAAAATAACGTTTGTACAAAAATTCTAAAAGTAGAGCACTACTCTTAACACCAACTCCGGTGAAAGTTTTAGCTTCTCTACTTTTAATCATCCATGGGAATGAGTAATTGAAGTTGTAGAGTATAGGAAAGAAAACACGAAGGCAAAATTTATAATACAGTCGAGAAACAGGTTTTAAAGAATTTCAGATCCAGGTCAGAGGAGTTCAGACTCAAGAGAAATTGAATAATGACTCTCACTCCCTCTCTCACTGCCATCCATTTGCCACCTTGAAAATATTTCTTTATGTCCATTAATGCTGCCAGTAACAGTCTCTGGCACCATCTATGGTCCTGTTCAATATAGCTTGTTCGTCAGTACAATCTAGCAGTTCCCTATCCAATACAATCCCTTGTCTTCCATTTTTCATAGTTAATTCAGTTTCTACAACTCAGTCTCGTCTTTTTCGCTCAGTCCCAACCCAAGCATCTTCTTTCCGTAAATTAGTCCAGATCCCTTTTTAGTTTCCGTTGAAAAGTGACCAAAATTTCTAGTTAAACATGCATGACTACCAATTTGGAATTCCTGCTTGCTTTACATCTGGTGAGAAGTTAGCTGATGATCCTGGTACGATAACCAGGTCAGGACAGAGTGCGTTCATGTCTGTTTATCGTACAAAGGTTGCTGATCAGTGTCGTTTGATCACCATGACTTGGTTCAAGAATCTGTTACTCCATGGCCTATCGGTATCAATAGAAGGAGCTGAAGGAGAGAGCCAATACAACTGCAAAGTGGATCTAAAGCCTTGGTATTTTTGGAGGAAACAAGGGTCCAAGCGAGTCATGGTGGATGATAAAGCTGTGGATATTTTCTGGGACCTCAAAGCTGCAAAATTTAATGGCGGAACTGAGCCTGTATCTGAATACTACGTTGCTGTTGTTTACGACGAAGAGGTTGTGCTAATTATTGGCGATCTAAAGAAAGATGCATACAGGAAAACAGGGTGTAGACCGGCTCTCATCGATCCTATTCTGATCTCAAGAAAAGAGCATATATTTGGCAAGAAGAATTTTTCGACAAGAGTAAAGTTTCACGAGAAAGGTAGACTTCATCACATCTCGATTGAGTGCAAGAACAGAAATGGTTGTGGGAATACAAATAGCTCCAACTCGACAAATGGGACTGACCCAGAAATGGAGATAAGAATTGATGGACACTTGGTGATTCATGTGAAGCATCTTCAATGGAAGTTCAGAGGTAACCAGTCTATAAATCTTCACAAATTAAGAGTCGAGGTGTGCTGGGACGTCCACGACTGGCTGTTTAGTCCAGGTTTAAGGCATGGTCTGTTCATCTTTAAGCCAATAATTTCATTTTCATCACTATCACCATCATCTTCATCACCTCCGTTATCTGCCTCCACATCTACACCAATGTCTTCTCAGGCGGGAAGTTCAGGTTCACTAGAGGGATGTAATGCTGGTGGGTCATCAGAATTCTGTTTGTTTCTCTATGCTTGGAAGGTTGAATGACGGGCAAGATACTGGCACCAATGTTCTATCATCATCAAAACCACCCATAAGAATAAGGTTGTACAAGGGAAAATGGGTCTTCCGCTATCAATGACATGGGCCAGATTAGGGTGGTGAGGATACGGAGTGGGTTGGGAGAAGAAGTGTGGGGTCAAAAGAGAGAGCTAAGGAGTTTTAAGTCACATCTGGGGTTTGACGCAAGTGGCATGATTGGACAAGGACAGATAGTAACACATACATGTTCAATAATTTCACATGCAGACACATCTCCCCATCTAACTTTCTACAAGTTTCTCATTTGTCTTCTGTTTCTTGATCTGGTCTTGAAGTAAGAGTACACAACTACAACTGTAGATGTAACTCTTCATTAAATTTTATATTTCCGTATATTTAGCTGAATATCTGTATCAGGCAACAGGAACATGGAAGTATGTGTTGATAGGTGAGTAGGAATTTAGGGAGCCGCCGTTATTGCAAGGACTTGCTTTATGCACTTCACAAGGCAGGGACAAGCAATAAACTCTATAAAGCTTTAGATATTAACACGTGTGCAAACCCATTTTCATCTTCTTGAGTGCTTTTCTTTTGGAAGTTCTTTTTTGCTCAAAGACTTTTTTTTTTTAATAAATAAGAAGATTTTTATTCCAGTAACTAAATTAAAAAATACAATATAATTACACAAAACAGAGTCGAATGTTTGGATCATGTCCTTAGAACATTCTGCTTGGCTGTTGGGAATCCATTCTTGGAATAGAAGAAAGTTTCTGCAGCTGCATCACGCTCAAGTTTTATAGTGTATGGAAATCTACAGTAAAAAAATAAAAAAGAGAAGCCTATAGTCGGTCTTCTCATTTTGAACCAAAACCAAAAATCTTTGCCAGGAAGAACCTGTTCTTTCCCTTAGAGGCATCAGGGGCTGCTTGAACTGGTACTGCTGTGGGGGCTGATGCAGAAGTTTGTTTAGCTGCAGAAGCTTAAAAGTTAGTCAGGAACAGTTTTAGAATCCAAAAGTTAAATTTCCATAACCTCGTAAAACATTGGAAGGTAAAGATTGCCTGATTTTGGTGCATCCCTCTTGACTGTTCCTACTTTTTCATGGGAATTCTTGTCTGGATTGTGGCTGCCATCCTCATGAGGAGAGGTAGAAATTGACCTTCTTTCTGTAACTCTGTTCTCCGTCTGTCCTACGCTTTCTCTGTTGCCTGCAGTCATCATAGTCTAATTGAACTTGTGCACAATCATGGTTAAGCAAGAAGGGTTGGTAAAAAAGTCCAGGCCGGTCTAAATTAAAAAAATATTTCAAATGTCAAATTCAGGAAAAAGGGCGGTCTGAACCTAATATTTTAATTTAGCTCAAACTCAGAAAGAAACCTGAAATCAAATTGGGCTACGGGTATTTAAAAAATTTTGGGCCAGGCCTAATAAGTAGTAAATATACACAAACCAGAATGGTACAAGTAACGTAATAAGTTTTCTTCATAGTATATAAAACTACAACGCATGCGGGGGCAGAATTTTGATTAGATGCAAGATTGCTTACTATCACTTGGAGGTCTTCCATAATTTCGGCGCAAAGCTTCAAAGAAGGAACTGTCTCTTCGATCTTTCACCACTGATGGAGAGAAGAAAAGAAAAGTGAAGGTCCGGTCAGGAAACAGAGAACTAAAATCAAATTTATCTCATTTTGTGTTGCAGAGAGTGAAGAAGTATACATACATTGTTCGAAAAGGGCTGTCCTATAGTTTGGGGCCAAGCCAACTAGCAGCAATTGAACTGCTTCTGAATCTCTTGTCGTAGGCTTATTTGATGAACCCAAGTTATGCGTATCTAACAGGATTCCTGAGAGCTGCAAAACAAGAAACCGTTGAGAATAGATTGATTGCAGTTGAGTTGTTGATGCAAAGACTACCTGCAGCTTACCAGAAGTTTTTTCACCTCTGGTGTTTGAAGCAAATCGTAGGCATCTTCACAGTAATTGTTTGTAAGAGTAGTGCACATAGATCCAGCCTACAAAGCCATTAAGCTTCAAAGTTGACTATGTTTTGAAAATGGTACAAGCTATCCCAGAAATGACAATATATTCAATCTTGATATCTCCTGAACATGTACTGACCTCTCCATTGTTTTTGAGGATATCTTGCCCCACCACAAGGACTGTCAAACGTCCAGTTATCAGCAAACTCTCCAAATCCACCTGACACCAATTGGTAGTTCAGAAATTAGCGGCTTTTTAAAAAATTGTGCAGTTCAAAACAAATGGCATATGATACGCTCAAGTACCTCATCAGCAAAGAGCAAGGACGTAGCATCGAGGCCGACATGGTGGAATAGCCAAGCAGCCTGCCTTTGTTTCCACATTTTAGATCTTCTTATATTCATCACAGGCAAAACAACAGAACCCTCTTCGTCTCCCTCACTCTTTCCTTTTTTCTTCATGAATTTGTTGTTCAACCACCATGCATAGCATATTGCTGCCACCATTGAGCTAGTACCTGCATTAATCCCATTGATCAACATTTGAAACCCAAAACAAGATAGAGTAATGGCAACATAGTATTAAATGTACCCAACTGTTTGAAGGACCAGGAAGGATGATTTTGGCCTTGGTTTGGATCTCATTATTCATTATGCTTCCGATCTTTGTTCTTTGCTCCTTAAGGAAGGAATTAAGACTGAGGTGTGTTTGGCCATCCCCTTCCTTTTGCCACCCATTTGCTTTAGACTTTGGTGCAATTTTTTCCATTGAACACGTTGACTTCGATATGGATCTCCTGTGAGCCGACTCGACCAAGTTTTTCGGTGGAGAGAGCAACTGGTTATCTGCAGCTGACTTGAAACTTCTACGTGGAGGTACTGGAATTCCCTGAGAGGTAGGGGAGGACTGAGTGTCGGTTTGGAAGCGGGATTTACGGTGGATTGACGACCGTGGCGGCAGAGGTAGCGCCGTCGGTTCATGGAAGAGACTGTTCCCTTGGCAGGGGTTGGTGGGATCAGGTGGAAGTGTGGGATTGGAGGGATTAAGAACATTGGAGACCCAGTTCTGAACCTGTGACACTGGAAATGCTTCCGAAGCAGACTTGGTCTTCAAGTCTGATGAATTACTTCGACTGTGATTCACAGTTCTTGTTAGTATTTCTTCACTGAATCCATCCAGAGCTCTGTTTCTGTAGATACAAAAAAGATAACGTTTAGCTTAAACTTTCAGAAGTCAAACCATCCCTTAAGGTATTACATTACAGACTATCTGCGACTGAAACCGCAGCTTTAACCAACGTAATAAAGTCCAATAAGAATATACCTTCTTGCAGACCTGGAGAGATGGTCTTTTCTCTCTATAGAGGATGTTGAAAGTCTACCCGGAATCCCACCGTTGAATCTCGGTGATCCAGGGAGTCTAGCCGGAGACATATCTGCACGTGCTGGAGAAGAGGCCACCATGCGCCTGGCCTCATTGAGCCACTCCTGAGTCAACCTGCTGTTGTTACTCCTCGTACTTTGATCAAAAGATTCTTCGTAACCATCCAAAGCATGGCCATTCAAGTTATACGCTTTCGCATCAGAATTCAATGTTCCAAAGAACATGTCATTCATGAAATCTGTGAGGTCTGGCGCATGGTCGGCTCTCAAGCTTTGTCTTGGCTCTGTTAACTTCTTGTGCTGTAGCAAAGAGCTTTCTCTTGATGAAGCCCTGTTAAACCTCATCTCCATCATGGTTCCCTGCAGAAAGAGATAGGAACAAAGAAGCTTGGTTTTGGTTGAGAGCTCAAGGTCGTTTTGTTATGGAAATTGTTGTTTCTTTTTTATCTTTTCCCTGATATAAACCACGAGACAAGGACATGTAACATTGAGAACATCAGCAAATCCACAGCCACTGAATTGAACGCAGGACGGCATTTTGGTGCTTTTGGGGTCTCCAATGTAACATACCCTTGTTTTATTTGTGTTTTTTTTCCCCTAAATTATATTTTATAATTTTATAAACTTAATGTCATAATGGGAAAAAAAAATCATCTTCTTTATAAGTTATGTTCAATATAAATAATCATAACTATAATTCACAAGCAAAATAAGCATAACTTTATAAATCATTCAAATGTAACATTTTAAAGAATATCTATTGGAAATGAAATAACACAAAACAAGTGTTTGAGCTTTAACTTCTTATCTTTATATATAATTTAACTAATCAAAGCTCATAGTTTATTTTTTATAATAAATCACGAAATCATATTCAGGATAATAAGATATTGAATAAGAAGTTCTAATTTGTTCTTTGTGAGTTTTCATATCCTTTTCTATAAAACATAATCATATCCTTTAAATAACTAAGAAATAAGAATAATCATAAAATCTATGGATTTGATCAGTCAAAAGTTCTCCCTATCAACTAATTTGGCACATTTTACTCAGGTTTACAGCAAATGGTTTTGTAAAGTTTCTTAAAAGCTAATTAAGATTAAGGAGCTTCTCTGTCACGATGTTGGTCACGGCGGGGCGTTCAATGGAATAGCAATACTGGAATATAATTATTCACGACAAAGACCATTCATAATTTTTAAACTAAAAAATCAACGTCTGTCCATCTTCATTAGAATTTTCATGTCTCTTAAAACGGTGAATCCAACTTATATTTTTTGTTGAAAAGAACAAGAATGATCATAGCCGTTGGTTTGTACATAGATACATGTTTGGCTCTTTTATAAATCCCTGATCCTGAAACCACATAGTAAAGTTCACATACGGTTTCTATGTTGGTAGGTGGTAAAGAATGTGAGACTTGATCACAAGAACAACCCCATATGAAACAGAAGACTGAGAATGAGGATAAAGTTTCTTTCTATATTCTACGTAAAAAAAAGAAAAAAAAGATATCCTTACTTAAATAAATGGTCCTTCAACTATATTATGTTCTGAATAAATAATATTCATTAATCGAAGGACTTCTAGTTAGAGTTTAAGTTAAACTGATAACTCAAAATGTTTAAGATTTAAAAAGTTTTAAGTGTTATAAAAATATTATAAAATTAGTTAAGATTGAATAAAATTGAAAATTTTGAAATATTTTTCAAAAAGATTGTCCTTGTTATTAAAGGATTTGAAGCTTAACTAAACAAAATTGTTAAATACAAATTAATTGATTTATTTTAGTTTATAAAAATTAATTAATTTACGAACACTAATAGATTACTTAATAAACTGATCAAATTTTAACAATAACAATTGTTAAAGTAAACTAAAAAATTAAACGGTTCAAAATTTTTATTATTAAACTGACCAAATCTGTTGTTATTATGAGGAATTCACCTTAAGATACACGCGGAAATAATTATAACTCTTTTTTTAAATACTTCTAATTCTTTGTTTTTTCTTGTAAACAAAAAGGTAACTTTTGTGTGATCACATCCGCAATGGTTAAAAAGAAAAAAAAAAAAGAGAAAAGAAGAATTCCACATTTAGGTTAAAGTCACTCAACTGGACACTATTTGTCAACAGCTATGAGATTATGTCCAACGGAAAATGTCTTTTTCTCCCTACTTGTGAGAAATTAAGTTTTTTGTTACTATATTACTGGTTAGGAAGACTTTGTCCCCCTTATAACCGATAAAAGTTGCAAGAAAAAACAAAGGAAAATAAAACAGAGAAGAATGTGTACATCTACTCACAAACCACATAAAATTAGGAATTTGAAATTTGGGGATGACTTCATTCCTTAGAAGAATTGCAGAGTATTACAAACACAGTTGTAACTTGATGACAAGTCCATAATCTTTATATATAGGTACACCTCCTAATTAATTTTACTTTAATCACATCACAGAATTTTCAATTTAATGTCACATGCCACTATTAGCATCCATCCAACAAACTAGACTTAATTAACAAATAGATAAATTGTTGTCGCAATATCATTTACAAGTTTATATTTAAAATAATGACAATAAGATCATTAAAGTTGGCAATGAAATCAATCATTAGTCCTAATTGAAGTACATTTATAAAAGGTGGAAGTATATATAATTGGTAATTTCTTTCTAGTTTAAAAACCATTCAAAAATTAACACAAGATAAAAGAAATAAATAATTTTTCGTTAAAAAACAATTGGAAAGATTCAATAATACGCAGTTTAAAATGTGATGCTAAAATGCTTGAATTTTTAATTTGTTGTGATAATAACTTGATGTCTAGTTCTTACGTAATGTTTCCAATGTAATTTGCCACATTAGATTATTATTTTTATTATGTGCTTGTTACGTGTTCCATTTTTTTCACATAAGTATTTTTATTATTTAATAAATATTCATGTATTTATTGTACATTTATTATGCTTCCTCTCCCCGTCGCCTGTACTGGATCTTCTCCCACTTTTGTATCTCCACTCCCTTATATCTTATATTTTTTATGTTTTCTGGTGAAATTCTAAAATTCAAGTGAACAACTTATATATGGATTGGGAAAGTAATGAGAATGCAAAAAGTGACTTGGAATGGTAAGTCAGGAGGAGTTCAAAGGAACTTCGAATTGTCAGACAAACATAAACTATTGTGAAGAGACGTTGACAAAGTTTTTTTTTTTGAAACAAAGTTTTGTCTTCACCTAATAAGAATGTTTTAAAAATTGAACCAAACATCAAACTGATCAAAAGAAAGGTTTAAGGTTTAATTGGTAATAAACTACTATAAAACCGATATATAATAGATAAGAAGTAATTTATAAAAATAAGTAAAAATAAAATATTTTATTGAAATACAAAAACACTAATGTCTATTATTATATAATGAACTAATAATACATAAATATGAGTCTAATATAAAACTTAAAATAATTATAAAAATCAAAATTGTATTTATAAAGGAGGTTATATCCCATTATCGTTAAAAGTTTCAGTCTCTAAAAATATCTAAAGACTCGTAAACTACACTCTTATCCAAAGTATTTGCGTCAACTTCTTCTACTACGTTCAAATAAATTACAAATTAGTAACTCAATTGTAATTTTGTAATACATTATACTTTTAACTTAAATATAATCAAAATAAAAGATATGAATTGACCATCAGTAGATGGTTTTAATTCATTCATTATGACAAATGTATTTTTTTCATAAGTCACCTTTCTAAGTTCATTATAATCAAAATTAGGTGATGGTTCTTCTTCTTTATCATAAAAAAAGTAAATCAATGAATTAGAGGTTATTCTAAACTTAATAGCTTATATTATAGTAAAAAAAGTAATTACCATTAATAAGTAAAATATATAACTCAATTCACAAATTATTATATGAGTAATTATGTTGGACCCTGAAACTTTTCTTAGAACATTTCGAGCAATACAAGAGATCTCAAGTGTGGATAGGTTCATGTTTCGTTTTGGTGATTTTGGTAGTGAAAGACTATGAAATGGGCAGAATTAGGGTGAAAGTGATGAAGAACGCGTATATATATATATATATGTATGTATGTATGTTCTGTTATTGACGTTCATGATTAATCATGAACTATAATATCTTTATAGATGATATGGAGTTGAAAATGAAGTATAGAAGATGATCTGAGTATGAGTTATGATAAGGAAAGATTTAGAAACAAAAGTGGTAGTAATCTGGAAAATGTTCACTGAGTATGCTTCGGTCTAGTAGCCATAACTTTTTTTTTCTAGTTATCCAAATGAGATGATTATTTGCTTGGATTACACTAGAAACATATGGCTACATTTCTTATGA
>JAOQMS010000007.1:25552219-25562464 GCA_027563885.1 Erythroxylum longipes
CATGAAATGCATTTTTCTTAATCTCTCATTGATCTCACATGTACCATATTTTAGGGTTCTAACCCTTAGTATGGAAACGGGATGTTACAAAGGTAGTACCGATATGTCTTGTATTGATAGAAATATTTACAACTTCATTATCAAATACAAAACAATAACCTTCCTTATCCAAAACTGATACAGATATAAGATTCCATCTGAAAAACAGTATATAAAATGTGTCTTGTAGATACAAAACAAACCCCATATCGAGGTTTAACCACATCTCCTACATACAAAACATCCCCTCCTTATTGTTCCTGACCATCAGCTTCTACTCCCCTTTAGTCAACCTTCTTTTGGATATGAACCCCTGCATCATAGAAGCAACATGGTTAGAAGCTCCACTATCTAACCACTAAGAACTTGATGCAGTTACAACCACATTGGATTCATAAATCATAAAGGTCGAGGAGTTACCTGACAACTCCTGTTTGACCTTCTAAAGCTTGTACTTTGGGCAGTCAGACTTCTTGTGCCCCTTCTTCTTACAAAGGAAGCATCTAATACTCTTAAGGTCATGTGGGCCCTTCACAATGCTCAACTGCCCACTCTGAATATGAAGAGAGGGTTTGAGTATCTTACCCTTACCCTTGCCTTTAGGCTGCTGGGGTTGAGCCTTCCCCTTGCCCTTCGCAGCTGCAAACATAGCTGAATGAGGAGAGCTCTTGATCTTCTCCTCTGCTGCAGAACATCGGGAAATCAATGCATTGATGTCCCAGTTCTCATCTTGTGAGATGTAAGAAGTGGCCAACGTCTCAAACTCCTGAGGAAGAGTGTTCAGTGCCTAATGCACTATCAACAAGTCAATGATCGGTATATCCAGTGCCTTCAGCCTATTCTGAAGGTGCACCATCTGAATGATATACTCTCATATGCCACCCTCTCCAGTATACCTCATAGAGAATAGTTCCTTAATCAAGGCGCTCTGCTCAGCATGAGAAGAGACCTTATATCTCTGGAATATACTGTCCATGAATTCCCCCACTACGGTCATGTACGCTAGTCCACTGAACAGATGATCCAGTATCGACTTCTTCATGGCTAAATAGCACATCCTATTTGACCTTTCCCAGGTCGTCATAGCTGCTCTATCAGCTTCTGGGCTGACATCTGTAAGTGGGGGAGGCTGCTCGATGTGCATGGCTATACTGATGTCTGTCATCACCATCGCGAACTTCACATCCTTCTTTCACTTCCTGAAGTTGAAACCATTAAAGGTTTCAATGGTGACAGCATTGTTGTTGACCAAAAAGATGATTGAAAAATAGAAAAGACAATTTCAAGATCAGTATAAATGCAAGACAACAGCGATGCTTTAAAGCATTAAAACAGTATATGTACAAAGAATTCAATTGCACATATTATGAAACACCTGTGGGATGAATACATAATATATGCAATTAGACCTCCACATAAAAGCGATCAAAGTACAAACCATCAATTCTCATGACACTACCACTTGTGGGTGAATAGATCATTTAAGTAATGGTCTTCCTCTATCTAATGCTTTTATGTACATCTCAAAATCTCATATAAGGTCAACACTTGTGGGCAGAATAACCGAATATGAGATCAGAGACATTCCTAAACACGCAAGTGGTACAATCCAAATATTGACTCGAAATGCCACTGTGGTAACTACAATCTTATCAGTACCCAACAACTATCACAAACACAAAGGATTCAACTTTATGTCATCCTCACATTTTATATGGGCATAATGTATGTGAAAATTAATTATAAACGCAAAAAATAAATGCACAGTCAAATAATCATATACAAAAAGTGAAAACATCATCTTTAAACTTTATTTGAGATTTTATTTAAAATTTCTCAATAAGAGCGTCCATCGTACTTTTCTGAATACTGAACCTACCACACGAGACATAAAACTTTAAGGGTCTCCTTTATGTGTTGTTCGGAGTACGAAAATGCACTCAAATTGGCTTTAAAAAAGCTTTAAAACTTTTCTGGAATCCAATTACTAATGTAATAAATCTAGAAAAATTAGAAAATCACTTAAAAAAATTCCCCGACCCTAAAACTGAACCAAAAATACCCAAGATAGCTTTTTGGAAATTTTTGAAATGTTTCTTTTTTGTTGTCACTGTAGCATGTCAGTGGCTAACGTCTGCAACATGTAGCACAGACCTTATTATGTACTTACGATCGGTCATGAAAGGATTAAAAAAGAAGGAATGCGGAATAACTGATTTCAGTTCCATCTCTTGTTCCAAAGCAGATTTTGGCACCAAACGAGCTTCAATCTCCCGGGACCTTTATGAAAAGTGCTCACTGACACATGGTCTAGGCCTTTCTACAGTTTTCTCAATACACAAACTCTCTTAACGAGTCAGAGATTCTGTATGCTTGCGATTGATATGAGCAAATGTAGGAGACCATAACCTATTTATATAGCTTCTATATCGGGCTTCCTTATTACAAGGCCGATATGAATCAGGTCCACACTAAGAAGGATCCATTTTTTACCCGAACTTTGACCTGTTAATCTAGATCATTTATTGGGCTACTTTATTACCTTTATCTGTATCAAATTACGTAATTTAACAAGTAATTTATTGAAAAACCAAAATTACAATTAATAATTGTCCACTTTAAGGAAAAATTACAAAATTGTCCCTAAGGGCAAAATTGTCTTACATTCTAGATTTTGGTGCAAGTTTACGAGGGATTTTGACTTGAGTGAGAAAGAATGGAGTTTTAAAAGAAGAAAATAATTAGGAGAAACAAAAAGAGGAACATAAGACCATTGAGTTCGTAAAAGATGAAAAAGTGTATTGACTAACCGGTCAGACTGGATCGTTGATAAATTAGCGGATTTTTATACATAGGGTTTATTAAATAAAACTGAACCGAATAAGTGGCCAAGTTAGACTATTTTTAATTGAACTGACTGGTTAGTCTGATTTTTAAAACATTACCTGTTAGACAAATAGCTGAGCAACTTTATGTCATGTTATGACCCCTTTATTAGGTCCCAAATATGTTGATTCTGGGGTATGCTGCTTTTTGAGCGTGGATTTCTAATATAAGGTGCGGTTGGATTCTATTTTTGTTTTTTTTTGTTATAGTTTGTTTTCAGTTTTATGTTTATGTTTTTCTTTCAAATAAAAACGAAAACTTGTTTGGTTGTTAATATTAATGTAATTATATTTTTATTATTGATAATAATTACATATTAGATAAAACTTAAAAATAAATTATTTTTAATTAAATAAATTTATTTAATCTCTTATATAATTTTTATTAACAGATTATTAATAAAATTATGCTATTTTAATAAATTAAATAATTTAAAAAGCAAAATTTTATTTATAAATTAGTATTTATTTGAAATATATTTTAATTATTAAATTAATTTTATTTGAATATTTATATATTTTTAATTTAATTATAATTAATAATAATTATTAAAATTTAATTACATATAATTTAAATATAAAAATTTAATTATTAATAATTTTATTGATAATGAATCTTAATTTATTAAATATATAATGTTGAATTAAATTATTGATAATTTTTATTAAAAATTAAAAGTTAAATAATATATATTTAAATGATAGTAAATCATATTATAAAAAACAAAGATAAGAAGTAAAAACCACTTTTTATGGTTTTTGATAATTTTTGAAAATGAAAAAAAAACAAAATAAAAAACTAAAACTAAAAATTCAAACAATCATAAATTATTACTAAATTTAAAAATTAAAAATAAAATTAGAAAGAAACACCCCTAAATTTTTTTGATACCCTTGTGTTTTTTGTCTCTGTCGCAACTCGCACGTGATCACTACTAACGACAAACTTTCTGGAGGTTGAGAACAATGTCATCTCTTGGCACCTGCTTGGAGAGTTGATGCTGCCAGGATTGACTTGAAGCGAGATTCTGTGGTTATCATGTCTGATCATTCCGTGTTTCCTTGTGGAGGAGATCCAGTATAGCCGACGGGGAGAAAGAAGTAAAATACATGTAACAGGAAAAGAGTTCAAAATTAATTTTTTCTTATTTATTAAATAGTAAAATAATTACATAAAAAAGAGTAAGAACTAAACATTAAGTTATTATCATAATAAATTAAAAATAAAATATTTGAACACTATTTTTTAAAATTCAAAGTAGCATTATAAAAGTATTGAATAAATTTTAGAATTTTCTTTTTACAGTTAAACTCTGTATCAATTAACAAGTTCAAGATACATGTAAGAGGCCTGGTTTACACAGTGGGTTCATTGGATCCAGGCCGTGATTAGTATGTTTGTTTGTAAATAATTGTATTATTGTAAAAATGATAAAGTTCATAAATTCAAATTAATATATTAACCAAAACACCACCATCGCGTCTACGTACTTAGCCATCGCTTAAGGCTCGGGAATCACTACCAACATTTAATCACCTCAAGGCTAGGTGTTCATCATTCAGTCTTAAAATTCATTTCTTCTCAACTCACCAAACACAATCTGTTGCTAGATTTTTCGAGTTTGATATCTTCATCAGCCGCTCTCCTTGACATGGCAAGGATCCACCTGCTTCTATGTCATCGTGTATAATTTAACCTCGCAATTGGTTAGCACATGCATGACCTAAGGTTAATTTGTAGTTTAGATATTATAATCTTTCTTGGACTGTTCTTATCTCCACTTGCTATATCCGATCTCAGTCCCATGTCTCTGGTCCTTAACTGGCTCCTCTAAGATCTCTCCCTTGTCCTTTCTATAGTTTTGCAGTGAAGGAATTAATCCTCTAAGCTTCAGCAATTGTCGGATTACAGCCATTAGCACCCTTATTTACCATTAATTGTTCTTTGATCCACCGCTCCAGTTCTGTCAACACTTGTTTGATATCTTTACCTGATACTTCAAAATACCTGTTGTTCCTTTCTTTTCACATTTTGTATGCTATTATTGTATACTCAATTGTATCTTCTTTAGATGCATTCATTAAAGAGCTTAACCAATCAATAAACTCAAAAACAGTTAATTTATCCTTGTCAATTTGACAATACTCCAACACTTGCCTGCGTTTCACCCGATAGTTTGTTTATTTGTTGGGGCCACTAATGTCATTCCTATTAGTAATCCCAGACGGTAAGTAAAGGGTGAGAGAAGGGTTTTATACAATTTGTTAATTAAAAAGCTTTTCTAATAACCATTGCTGATAAGTTTTGTCATTTATCAAATAATTTATTTAAAACAAGTAGTTTTATTTGACATTTAGATTAGACTCTCACTTTTTATACTCTGGAAAGCTCTCAGCTTGAAAGAAACTCCAAATTTTCTATCAAAATATCTTGTAGATATCAACCACAATGGTTGACTAAACAAAACCCAACTTGGCTTGCTGAGGCTTTTTACTAAAATAAACAGATATTTCATAGCATAGCTGAATCCTCATCCCAAGAGTGCGGCGACTTCCTTTCCTGTCCTCTCTTCGAGTGCGCTAGGGAACAAAACAAAACCTTTTAAAAACTGCAACCGGTAAGTACAGCCTCAGGTCAACGAAATGGCTAGGGAAGACGAGTTGTGGTATTCCGTACCAATTCATCCCCCCATTTTTTAACTCATAATTGACCCCATCCTTTCTATGCATTTAAAAGCCAAATCCTCTTATTGAAAATCGAAGTTTTTGTAACTTACTCACTTGTATATATCTATATATAGGTAGCATAGTTGGGACAAAGCACTTACTTCATTGACTGCTTCTCCCTCTTGTCTTTTGATCAGTTTTTGCGAGTGCAAGCCACCGTTGAATCATGGAACCAACCCGTCTTCTATTGGTTTCAACTGTTTTAACTTTACTAGTTTCTTCTTGCTATGGATCCGTTCTCTTCTCCTCTCTGAAAAGCACTCTCGTAGTCAACGCTTCTCCAAAACCAGGACAAGGTAACACCAACTCCATCTATGATCTTTCTTTACTTAAGACCAGTACTTTTGAATCTGAATTAACAGGTTTTGAACCTAATCAATATAGAATAAATGGTTCTTCAGTTTCCATAAGAGTACTACTTTTCACATGCATATCCTCGTTTCTGCATATTTGCTTGGAGAAAGATCAGGTTTTTTGCCTCAGTTACATGTCAAGGTCATATATTTTCCCTTTTCTTGAACTGGTTTATGTCAAATCTGCAGTTTTAGAAGCTGGTGTGGACAAGATCACAGTGACCTGGGGCCTGAACCAGAGCATCCCAGCTGGGGTCGACTCGACCTACAAGACCATCAAAGTGAAGTTGTGCTACGCGCCTGTTAGCCAAGTGGACCGCGCCTGGAGGAAGACCGTGGACGACCTTAACAGGGATAAGACATGCCAGTTAAACATCATCACTAGGCCGTACAACTCGGCCAACAAGACTTTACAAAGCTTTGAATGGATTGTCGAGCGTGACGTCCCTACGGCCACGTACTTCATACGCGCCTATGCATACGACTCCGAGGATCAGGAGGTGGCTTTTGGGCAGACGACAGATGCTAGAAAGGCCACTAACCTTTTCGAGATCAATGCAATCACCGGACGCCACTTGTCACTCGACATTGCTTCAATTTGTTTCAGTGCTTTCTCTGTTCTGGCTTTATTTGGTTTCTTCTTTATTGAGAAAAGGAAGGCAAAGGGCGGTCAAGAGAAGTGATAAAAGACACACGTTTAAGTTGTGTTATGCTGTATCTTGTATTAGACTTATCGGTGTTTAACAGCCTAGCAGGCTTGTTGTGTTACTTTTGCTTGTTGCTTATAGAAAGTGAAAGGAGAATTCCTTCAGTTACAGGAGATGTAATGCAATGATTATCTTCCTCAAAGCAATCTCAGTTTATTTCTTATGTACCCAAAAAAAAAAAAGGTCATTGCAATCTTTTAAATTTGTTCAAAAGTCAGAGGATTCACATTTGAGGTTATATGGTTGACTTTTAAATTTAGATTCATTGACTTTTAAAGTTCGGATAAGTGACTGCGATCATGTTAAGATATCTACCCACTTAAACAAACAATAGGCCTATCACCAACTTGAGTAAAACTGTAAAAGGAAGGATGCTGAATGTTGGATAATAAACTGAAGAAAGTGGGCACAAATTAAAAAAAAAGTCATTGCAATCTTTTAAATTTGTTCAAAAGTCACTAACGGGGGTTGATTCAAGTGGTAAGCGGCTCGATTCCGCTTAAGAAAGGTTTCGAATTCGAGTCTTGTGAATGTAGCTATCTCCGTTGGGAGACTCACCTACCAAAATCAAGTGTGTGATGCGGGTCAGATCCGGATGTAGTTGGGGATAAAAAAAATCGTTCAAAAGTAAGGGGATTCACATTTGAGGCTATCTGGTTCTTTTAAAGTTGGGATAAGTGATTGAGATCATTTTATGATATCTACCCACATAAACAAATAATAGGCCTATCTACCCACTTAAACAAATAATAGGCCTATCACCAACTTGGGTAAAACTGTAAAAGCGAGGATACTGAATATTGGATAATAAACTGAAGAAAATGAGCACAAATTAACATATACTTCTTTTTGTCGATACTAAAACATCTACCATGCGGAATTTCGCCTGTTGGAAAAAGCCAACTCTTTGATATGAAAACTCTCAGGTGAAGCTTTTGCATGCTAATTGAATAGAACTTCAAGTAGTAAAATCACAGTGTACGTATACAATCTGGCGACTCAGTATTCATACACTATCTAACACTTTGTTTCCCAGACAAAGCTGCAGGACAATCAGATGATATTCATATGCATACTGCACATTTAGTTCCACATCTCTCTCAATGAAACAAGGGCACTAAACTGATCTGTTTCGAAGTTGACATTTCCATAAATCTCATGTGCAATTGCGCTTTCTATGCTTGTGATGAAGAAAATGTACATACCTCTATGTTAAATAATGGTTACTCATGTAAAAGTACTCTACATGCCTACCTAAGGATGAAAGACCATGCTTGTGTTCTTCATTCTACCCGCGCCAACAAGAATCAGTCTGTCATCATAAACATCAATGTATCCAAATGCATCTGTGGCTGGTGGGCACTCGAGTGCTGCTTCAATATTTCAATAGTGTATTCCATGAGAATCAATTGAATGCCCACCTTTATGATCATGCCCGGATAGGCAAGCCTTAACGCAATCATACTGACGTATCACGTTCATCATAATTCCACAGGAGCGCTTCTCGGCATGACAGCGTACAATTACTTTCTCCTTTAACTTTGTTGCTTCTCGAAGAACGTTATCTAACCAATATTCCATCTCTTAGGAACGAATGCCGTTTCGTACCGATCGATATGTACCGTACTGGTTGAAAAACGGAACAGTATTTATTCCTTTTGTAACGCTCATTAATACCAGTCCGTATCGGTGTTTTTCGTTCGGTACCGGCCGGAACTGACCGATATCTAAAATACCAGCCACATATTGGCTGATGCATAAATTTTGAAAACGTCAAGGACTTTTTTGCAATTTTTTGAAAATTAACCCTAAACTAAACTACCCTCCCCCTGTCACTCTCTCTCACCGACTCTCACTTCTTCAATCACTGCCACCGCCGTTCTCTCTCTCTCATTTTTTTTTCAAACTGTGAACATATTGTAGGTTCCAATCATTTATACTTAGACTTATTAATGTCAATTAAAAATTGTAAAAGCAACTTATATATTTAGGAACCAAAATATAGAATGGTGTATATAATATTATGGTTTGTTAGAAATGAAAAGAAGATTCAAAGCTTTAAATAAGAAAAGAAATTTTCCAAAGAAGCTATATCCTTCAAATATATCCTTCAATTTGATCATTATGTTATGAATAGATGTGTATGAACAATTGTATAAGAAATGTCATTCATTTTTTGGCAAATATGTAAATTATGTCATACCCTTCAACTTGATCTTCATGTTTGAAACTTTGAATTAAAATTGATGTAAATTATTGGCAATGAAAATTGTTTATGTATGTTTTGTGGTTGTTGAAAATAGAAATTGTTTTATGAATGTTTTGTGATTATTGAAAATGGAAATTGTTAAAAATGGAAATTGTTTTATGAATGTTTTGTGATTATTAGAAATGGAAATTGTTTTATGAATGTTTTGTGATTATTGGAAATAGAAATTGTTGGAAATGGAAATTATTTTATGAATGTTTTGTGATTATTGGAAATGAAAATTGTTTTATGAATGTTTTGTGATTATTAGAAATGGAAATTGTTGAAAATTATTGGAAATGGAAATTATTTTATGAATGTTTTGTGATTATTAGAAATAGAAATTGCTGAAAATTGTTGGAAATAGAAATTGTTTATGAATGTTTTGTGATTATTAGAAATGGAAATTGTTGAAAATTGTTGGAAATAAAATTGTTTTATAAATGTTTTATGATTATTAGAAACGGAAATTGTTTATGTATATTTTATGATTGTTGGAAATAAAAAGTGCTTATGTATGTTTTGTGTGTAAGGCCCTAAAATATACCCTAGTTGAAACGATACATGTTCATGAAAGTACATGTGAGATAGGAGTTAAAATTGTGCTATGAGTTGAATGTGAAAGGTATATCACTTGAATTTTGCTATTGGTGGATTATAGTTAGTAAATTGGAATTAATTGATACCATTACGGGGTGTTTAGTTTAATGGAATAGCAATTCTATTCCTAACGTATTCCTAATATGTTATTAAATCTGTGTTTGGTTAGAAACAAAACACAGAATAGATAAACATCAAGAATATCTATTCTTAAAATATGAGGAATAGATAAAACTCCTCTCTATCTATCTTTATTTTTTCAACTAATTACTATTCTTCTTCAAGACACATTTATCCTTCAAAGCCTCTTGAAACTTCTCCTCTTCGACGACTAAAACTTCTTCGAGCCTCCCTCCCAAAACTTCTCCTTCTCGCGTCTGAAACTTCTTCGAGCCTCCCTCCCGAAACTTCTCCTTCTTCGACATCTGAAACTTCTTCGAGTGTCACTCCAAAAACTTGTTCCACTTCTTCAAGCTCGTGATTCTTTTCTCCAGTTCGTGATTTTTGTCTTCCATAAGTGGCTATTTTTCGTGATTTTTTCTTCTGTAAGTTTATGATTCCAATGGGGCCACGAATAAGTTCTGGGTTTTTTTTTTGTCTTCTGGTTTCACCTTTTTGTCACTGCCCTTGTTGTATGCGTCTTTGGTTAGTGTCCTGATATCCATAGCTTCTCATCCTTTTATCGA
>JAOQMS010000007.1:25562564-25588494 GCA_027563885.1 Erythroxylum longipes
TTCCTTAATCTCTCTTTAAGCTTACATGCATTGAAATTTTAGGTCCTAACCCTTAATATGGGGACGGGATGTTACAATAAGCTAGTTAGATTTTAAGCCTTTTTAGACTAACACATCTATATCAATCTTATTATCTTTTGTTTATGTGTGACCTTCATTACATGTACATCCTTACTTTGCTTTGATTTTCTATTCAAGACCATATTTTTATCACAAGTATTATCATAAAAATGATATAAGCATTCTTTTTACAAGTTATATTAGCCAAATAGCCTACCTATCGATATAATTTTTCCTTTTAATAAGCCCCCTTGAGCTTTATTAGCCTTTCTTTTTGTGCTAAACATGTTATATGCATCAAACCTAACCAAATTTCTTACCTAAACCTTAAAGATAGTGGAGCATTATGATTATTGATTTTGTGGAAACATAAGAGTATAAGGGTAGAGGTGTGCACATGTGTAGGTTGGTTATAATTGTAGGAATGTCATTTTATCTCTTATCAATGAATTCCAATATTGATGTAGCTTCTTTCAATTTTTATATAAAAGAGAAGAAAAAGAAAAAGAAAATAAAAGAAAGAAAAATATGTTTAAATAAAATTATCATAAAGGAAATGCATTTGTGTAGTGCCCCATTACCATAGGGTACATACTGGAATACCCCAAGGACATTCCAGTACATAACCTATGATAATGGTGCGATATGTTCAATCACAACATTCACTTAACATGGCATCATCATTCTTTATTTTCTTATAAGACATTATAAAGAAAGTTACAATATTTTAAAACCAAAATTTCCCCATTTCATTTCATAAATCCAAACGTATTTACATTGTAGCTTTTAAACACCCATACATGTACATTATCATATCCTAATACAAAATACGCTATATGAAAGAGGAAATACACAAAAAGATCTATCTAATCTTCCAATCTCAGCTGACCGACCTTTAAGCCATTTCTTCTTTTTCCCTAAAAGCACAAGACTATAATCCTTTGTGGCATGTTTTAATAGCTAAAGTCGTCTATCGGTCCTGAAAAATCAATGTTGCAATTTTGGTGAGTTTTACGAACTCAATGAGGTAACCATCATCAATGGTTCACTCTATTCATGCAACACATCACACATATAACATATAATTCACATCTTTGCATTTTGTATAAATTATCACATATCACATTCTCACTTAAGGGTAAAAAAAATTTGCATTTCAAACAATCAAACATACCACATTCACATACAAGTAGCACTTCAATATCACATTCATATATCAAGTCTCGGACCTTCATTGTCGGGCATCAACATAATCAAATCACATTCATATCATCATTCAAAACATATTCTAAACCAAACAATTAATTATGTGAAACCATCTAGGTTACTCATTGATTTCTCTCGAAGCTATTGCATCGAAGTTCCGGCAACATCTGGATGTTGACGTTCCAATTGCTCCTCTATATCAAGCAATATACATTTATAACACTTTTGCACAATTATAAGTATTCATTTATGCACATTTATGTATTTGGAATATGTACAATGCATGTTCATGACAATCCTAGGTATCTTTCCATTATTCTCATTACATGATCATTCATATTCAAAACTCACATAAGTATAATTTGTACTTAGGGTTTACACCTCCATAAAGTAATTTGAATCTAATTTCATAACTCATTTGATCATTCCAGATTTCTCTAAAAATAGACTTTTGAGTCAAGTTTACATGATCATTATAACAAGAAAAACGAAGTAATTTGGAAACACTTTCTTATATAAAAATGTTCCCCATTGTCTTAAGTTTCTAATGACACCAATATAATTCAATTTGGTTTAGTATTAAAAAAGTTACACTCCAAATAATTCAGACTATTGTTTAACTATAATAATATTTTGTACCAAACTTCAAGTCAGATTCTGGAATTATAGAGATAGATTTAAATTTCTACTTCTTCAATAAAATTGTAGTCCTATGTCTCTAGTTTACTCAAAATCAATAATCATTCCATTTGGATAACTACATAACAAGTTATGTATAAAATACCGAAGCATGTTCAGTGAAAATACTCCAGTTATGAAATTCCAGAACTCCTCATTAATTTTGTTCCAAATTCATCAATCAATATCCTCCAAATGATTTCAAAAGATAATAATTTTTGGTGGAGATGTAGAACAATGTGTTTCAAATCTGTTGGTTCAAATCCCATTCAGCTTAACACATCCTTAAACAAATTAAAAACCATAATTAACACCACATATCAAAAACATCACATATTCATGCATCTTCTTCATTTCTGTGTTTTCATCTTTCATTTTTCTGCACTTTAATTTTTTTTGTACATTCCCCATTTTCATTTCACCATTTAAACTCCCATTTAACTCAAATCATCCACAAAAAAAGCCAAAATCCCAGATTAAAACTCAAACATTAAAACAGAAAAATTCACGCATGTTCTTCATGTTTTCTGCACTTTCATTTTTCTGCATATTTATTCCCTACACATTCTTCATTTTTTCTTCTTAAAATTTCATTTTAAATCACTTTACCATATCATAACATCATCTTACACCTGTTCCTTAACTCTAAACCCATTTTAAAACATCTCTAAAATCACTCAAAATAGAACATATTCTCATACACTTTCATCAGAAATTTTTTGTTGCACTTCTTCATTTTTCTGCTGCACCCAGTACTCAACTTCAAATCAAATTTTAAAACTCTTAAAGATAGAATTTGAATTCTATGTCTTAATAAAAAAATGTAGCCATATGTCTCTATTTTAACCCAAATTAAGAATCATCTCATTTGGATAACTACAGAACAAGTTATGGCTAAAACACAGAAGTATAATAAGTGGACATGTTACTGCTACATTTTCCAGGACTCATCTTCCAATTTTCCATATTTTACACCTAACACCACTTGTACAAAGATCACCATTTCTACTTCATTTACTCTTCATTATCAACTCCATTTCAACTCAATATCATTCACAGACAATTCATGATCTATATTTGATCATTAACCAAAAACAGAACATGTGTATATACCATTCATTATCAATTTTCTGCACTCCTCCTAACACCATTATGATGATCATTCTACCTCTAAAACATCTCTAAAACAATTTATGAATTATTACTCATCATAAATATACAAAAGCAAGACATTTACATCAATTATTCATCAATCATATTCATCATACGTAAAACACCATTTTATGCCATTTAACCTCTAACTATCATCATAAAAGCTTCATTTAACCAGTCTAATCAACTTCAATTTCTACTCCAATTGTCTCCAAATTTCAAGGACATATGTCATTAAATCCAATTGGCATTCATAAAAATTTACACTATCATCTGACATTTAATTCTACTGTCATTTATCAATTTACTTGCCAAGTGGCCTTTTTTTTCCTAATTCAATAATATCCAATAATTTTGGAAATTTTCTTAAAATTTCACAAAAATTCTAAATCAACAAATACACTCTCCAAATCAATTTTCAATACAAATAAACCACAATTATCAATAAAATAACATTCCACATATATAAATCAATTATACCCATAATGTCAATGAATGCATGTACAATCATTTTCATGTGCAAAAATACCTGTATTCATGTGTGTAAGTGTATGTCATATTATGCATGAACATGAAATGCATTTTCTAATCTCTCAATAATCTCTCATATTTACTATTCTATCCTTAACATGGGTAATGGGATGTTACAATTTGTGTTGCGAAGTTATTCATGATTAGTCTTTCTTTATAAAGTTGTATGGAAAGGGTGATTTGATTATGATGTGAATAAGGGAGATGTTGTTTTTGAAGGATCACTCCTTATAGTTATAATCTATTGTTTACCATTGATTTTTGTGAGTGATTCCTTCTAATTCCTTATGCTTCATGTGATTTATGGTGTAAAAGCTTGAATCTGAGCTGTGAAACATAGTTTTTGCATTCATTACTGTTGATGGTACCTAGTTTTGAGTGAATGTTAGTTTTTACACTTAATGTTACATTGAGTGTTTTCTTGCTTCACTAGCTTTGATGACTTTTGCACTACACTATCCAAATACATCTCAATTTAACCTTTTCCCACATTATAACCTTAAAAAGTCCTTGGATTCATGATTATGCATGTGGATCCTAGTGGTGGAGAATTGAAATGATATGCAAAGTTGTGGAATGTCTTGATTGTGAATGGTGTTTGAGTATATCTATATATCTATCTTATTCTTAAACACATTTTGTCAAAGTCTACCCTTAAATTGCTAAGTTTCTAAAGGGAATGGTTGTTGATTAATCATAAGTAGAGGAATTTAATGTTTAGTTCTTCCATGGTTTTTAAAGTTATTTCTCTTTTTTATGACTATCTATTCTTGGGGAATATAAAAAATGTGGAAGTGTTTTGGTTTGTGACTTTGATTGCGTTGTTTTGTCTGAGGACGGTCAAAAGCTAAGTGTGGGGGAACTTGTTGGACCCCAAACTTTTCTTGGAAGTTAGAATTATTAAATGAGAATTTGTTGGCATTTAGTCATGAGTAAAAATCAGAATTCTTGAATTAGAAATTTATGGAGTTTATTTATGAATATAAATATTTTTAATTACATATAGTTGCATGGATTAAATGGAAGTGTTAGAATTAAATTAACGAGTTAGAAGGCATTAGATTAAATATGGAAGTGAGTTTGGAAAGCTAGAAGTTGTCTTAAAATTTATAAGAAAAGAAGGTGAAGAATATCGTGTAAGAAAGAAAGAAAGAGAGAAGTTGTAAAAGAACCTAGAAGAAACTAGAGAAAGAGGAAGAGAGTCGTGTAAGGTAGAGATGTGTTTGAGAGGTTAAGGAAAAATAGTGAGTCGTGTAAAATAAGAAAGAAAAAGACAGAAGGAAAATGGAGAAAGAAGTAGAAGAAGAGAAGCAGAAACCAAACCAGAAAAAAAAAAAAAGAGGAAGGAAAGAAAGATAAAGGAGATAAGAAGTGGAAGAAGAAAGTTCAGCTGAGTTTTGGGTAACCTTTATCTATTTTCTTGTTTTGAAAGAAAAAGGAAACAGAGAAACTAGGTTTTTATGTGCTAAAAATGAAGAGAGAAAGAACAGGAACAAAAGATTTATGTTCTTATATTTTTATGAACTTTTAACTAAATCTTAGTTCTTCTAGCTTAGATAAACTAAGAGTGGATTAAGTCTACACTCATTTCTGGATAATAGAGCTTTATGAAAGTTCTATTCATATATGATGTTTGAATAAAAATATGTTTGTTTGAAGTTAACCAAGAAAGTCGAAGGCAAGAACAAGAGAAAAGACAAACTAGATCTTAGAGTTACAAGTAAATGTGTGGGTAATATGTTTATAGTTTTTGTGATGATGGACTATATTATTTGATTTTGTGTGTATAAATGCTTGTCTTGAATCATTGTGAATGTGGGAAAAATGTTCTGTGAATTTGATATTATGTTTACTTTGAAAGATACTGCATTTTGTGTTAATGAAAAACAGAAAATTTAAGAAGCATGAAAATATGATATGAAATATGTAAGCATTGGAAATTTGCTTATGCAGGCAAAAGAGATACCATTCCATTCGTCACGTGCATGTTGACCTAAAGCCTTCTCCTGGCTAACCGCTTGTGGCACATGAGCTCCGAAAAATGGACTCATTTCGTTCATGGTGTAAACTTCGATTTCGCCATTCTATTTTATGGGATTCTCTATAGCCATATTGTTGTGTACTTTGTTGTGATTTTCTGAGCATGATTTATAATTGAATGCTTTGTTTGATGATTGTAAAATATATGATATGGATTATGTGACGATATTTTAAATTAAGTGTTCTGTGAACTGGATTGGTTTATATAAATATGTTTGGTTGTGTGTGTGTGTGGCTCATCAACGATGGCTATAAATGTATTAGCCACTAAGCTTCCCAGTTCACCCCATTATCTTTCCACTCCTTAGGTGCAAAAATAGCAGATCGACATTGAACCTTGCAAAAACTTTGGCTGACTCCAAGAAGCTCATTTTATGTAACTAAGTTAGTTCAAATACCTTAGGTAGCTTTGAAATCATGCATCCATTTTGTATTTTTATATTATGCTACTGATGTGGCTTTTGAAATGTAAATTGAAGTTATGTATAAACGTTACATTACTTGAGAAATGAAATTCTACTTTGTTTGAGAAATGGTAGTAAAAGGTGAAGGATTTCTCTTTTGTATATGTGCAAAATTTTCTTCTTTGTTGGGTTGTAATTAGTCTTTGGAAATGAAATGGTACGTTGTTGTAAGGTTTTTGGATAAATTCTTCTTAAGTAAATTGTTGGGTTGGGAGTCTATTTTGCTACGAGTCTTATATGTATGAATTGTGTTTGTTGGATTTTGGTCTTTTGTTTTTGTAAGAATGTATATTAACAAATGAGAGAAAAAGGGGATAAAAAATGTGTTCTGAATCTTCAATGAATAAACTATAGTGATCTAGACAGAATTAGACATAGATGTCTTTATAAAAGTTGTAGCTCTTTCTCTTAGCTTTTTAACGACATAAATTTTATAATTTTTAGACTTCGGGATTGAAAGTTATGAAGATTAGAAGTGAGTGTGCAAAAGCTGCATTGTTCATCAAATTGCACGATCGTGCAAATACTATTTTAGTTGGAAGCTCACGATTGTGCACAAGCATGACCGTGACTTTCGGCTCTCATGGTGGTGACTTGACTCTCACAGTTGTGATAGGACTTTCACGGCCTCATGACCGTGACTCTTTGTTTTCATGGCCGTGATATTTTTAAATGCATGGCCGTGACATTCTCATTTTTTATTTTTTATTTTATCTTTTAATTAATTTATTTTTTTGTTAGTAGTTTGACTCCCAATTCGATTTATTTTCATGTTTATTTTATGCTATTTTATTTTACTTTCTTTTTACTTAAAAAAAAGCTCCTCCAATTTTGGCGTTTCGTCGCCGCGAAATAAGAACTGGGACCTGGGGCCAACACAGATGAAAACATTTCTTAATGAATATCAACATGAGAGAGATAGAAGGGAAAGATTGAATTTTTAAATTGGTAGTGGAAGTTCGTTTTCTAGTTTTCCTGGTGATTATGGAAATGTTGAAGGTGGTAGTGGTAGTGGTAGTGGTAGTGGTAGTAGTAGTAGCGGTACTAGTAATGTTTCATCTCAAGCTCAAGAAAAAGTACTTGAACTTGATATGAGGAAGAGAAGAAGGTAGGTGACTAGTTTCTTTGCACCACGAACAACTCCTAGAGCCCAACCTTCAATTTTTAGTGCAATGCAATCAAGAGATGCGGCTCACAATGTCGATATGGCAGTAGCTAGATGGTAGTATGATACAGGTTCATCATTCAATACTTTTCAATCTTATTATTATCAACCTATGATGGATGCAATAGCCTCTTATGGTACGGGATACAATGGTCCTTCAATTGATGATTTAAGAGGTAAACTTTTGAGTTGTTCTGTTTCTAAAATTAGAAGTTATTTGGCTTAAAAAAGAGTGAATTAGGGTACTTATGGATGTTCAATCATGTGTGATGGTTGGACAAATAGGAGACAAGAGCCTATTATAATTTTTTGATTTATTCTACAAATGGCTCTATGCTTTTGAAATCTATTGATGGATCTGGCATTATAAGAAATATTGAGACTTTGTTTGCGATATTTGATGAAGTTATGAATCAAGTAGGACCAGAAAATATTGTTCAGTTTATTACTGACAATGATTCTGCTTATAAAACGCCAGGAAAAGGTTGCAAAGTATGAACAATTCATTTTTTTGACCCTTGTGTTGCACATTGCATTGACCTAATGTTGGAAAATATAGGAGATCCTAGGTATTTTCCTATTATTGATAAGACTATGCAGAAAGCTAAAAAGTTGGCAAAGTTCATTTATAATTGTGCATGGATATTGAATTTGATGAGAAAGGAATTTACTAATGGTAGAAATTTTTGTCATCTTGCTATGACAAGATTTGCAATAAATTTCTTTTCACTTCAGTCTTTTGTTTCCATGAAGAAAGAGTTAAGACAAATATTTACAAGTGATAAGTGGATTGCATCTCAGCATGTTAGGTCTAATGCTGGAGTGAAGGTTTGTAATATTATACTAGAAGATAGAGAATTTTGGTCTCAATGTCAATTTGTGATCCGAGTTTGTGAGCTTTTAGTGAGGGTGTTTAGCTTGGTTGATAGTTAAGAAAAGCCAGCAGAGGGTTATATTTTTTATGCCATGGAGAGAGCAACGGAAGCAATCAAGGCTAATATGAAATATAGGCCTTCTTTATATACACCATATTTTTCAATCATTAATGAGATAAGGGAAAGACAACTTTCTTCTCTATTGTTTGCAGCTGGGGCATTTTTCAATCCTAGTATTTATTTTAGACTGGATCTTAATAAGCAAGCTGAAGTCAATAGAGGAATACTTTTAACTATTACAACAATTGTTAGCATTGACGTGATGCAAGATCTATTAAGCTCATAAATAGAGCTTTATAAGTTATCTTATGGGGATTTTAGAATGTTGATTGCTATTCGACAAAGAGGAAAACTTTCTCCAGGTATTAGTTATTTTCTTTTTCTTATTTGTTGAAAATTAATTATCACTTTATTTTGTTTATAACGCTACTTTTGTTATCTTATAACTTACAGTTTCTTGGTAGGGTCAATTCAGAAATGATGTTCTAGAATTGAAAAGGTTAGTAATTTAGATTTAAGTTAATGTGTGAGTGCAAAAGGCTGTTAACAAAACTGGAGCACATTTAAATTTATCCACTCCAAAAAAAGGAATAGATTGGAGCATAAGAGGTTGAACGATTTGGTTTTTATTCGTTACAATTTAAAGCTTCGGGAAAGGTATGTTATTGTCATTATTATCATTATTAAGTTCGATATAATTTCTTATAATTTTTTAATAATTAAATTTTATTGTTTACTAGGAGTCATAATAGTACAAGTAGTTCAACTGATCCAATTTTCATTGTTAATGTTGATCTTTTAGTGGATTGAGTTTCTAAAGAACCTAATTTGATAGATGTCAATGCTTGGAAGATAATATTGGATGGAAAAGTATTAACATGTCATTTGGTGCATTAAATTTGAATTATAATGATAATGAAGCTCCTCTCAATGATGAGGATTTTGTACCAAATGATAACTGGGGTCAGTGCATTTATAGCGGATATCCTCTTATTGACGATTGAATTTCGTTTCAAGTTTTTTTTATCTTCTTTTAATTTTACTTATATTTGATGTTTATGTTAAATTTTATATATGTAATGTAATTGTAAATATTTTTGTTTCAGGTTTTACTTCTACTTGATTGTTTCCTCGTCTTGAATTCTTTTTGTAAATTGTAATAGTTAAGGATAGTTATTGTTCTTTTTATTGGATGTTTTGATGTAATTACTATTTATTAAAATGAAAAAATTGCATTATTGTAATATTTTTAATACTTTGTATTTGTCTTAATTTTATATTTGTATTATGATGATTGTCTTTTGTTCATAGTAATTGTGGTTATTATTTATATATGAAATATTTAAAAATTATTGTTATTTCATATTAATTGTGATTATTATTTATTAATATGATTTTTAAAAACATGATTGATATAAACTTGTAAAGTATACAATACAATTGTATAATATACCAATGAACTATTTTGCAAAATTTTAAAAATTTCAAGGACTATTTAATAAATTTTAAAATTACCCGAAACGGTACCCGATATTAACCAGCACCAGTACAATATTGTACTAGAACTCAATTTGATACCAAATCTGATAGGGTATTTGCAACTTTTCTCCCAACAACCCCATTGAACATACGGAACCTCCTTTCAAGATCCATTAGTCCCCGTGGGCTATTCTTATCCAAATTTGGGTTCTTTTTTCTTAGAAACTCTACTGCTTGCAACGCATTAGGATTATCAGGAGACCATCCAATGGCACTAATGTCATAACTATCCAATACAATGATGCTGTATCCTAGAGAAGGCAAGATATCATAGTATGCATGCCCAACAAGACTTTCAGTCTTCAATCAAGCCTAAGTTTATCATAATATCCCCCACGTTTGCAATAATGTAGTTAGGTGTATTGAAAAAAAGATGCTCTAATCAATCACCTCGCGGAGAATTATTTCATAGTAGTCTTCAGATCAAAGTTGCCTTGCGATGCTTCCAAGCCACGTTTCAGTGACTTCATCTCCGTTTCAACTTTCCTCCCCAGAGCTCCCTTCAGACCCACGCCCGTCTAAGAAGACAACACCCCCAGATAAGCCATCGGATGTTTCTCCTCACCCATATTCTACAAGGTCAAGTCTGGGCTCCTGGAGGGACAAAGTGTTGAATCGTGAAAGCGCCAAAGAAACGGCGTATGTGGCTCAAGATAAAACCCCGGTGGACCTCATTGCGTCGTCAAGAAAGAATTTAAGAACGGCAATCGACTTTTCCCCATGTTTACTTTTGATCGGGATTACATGGTGTGGCTTGAGGGCCCCTGGAAACAGGCAATCATGGTTAAACTTCTCGGTATAAATATCACTTTTAAAGCTCTTTACATGAAGATTGAGGTGCTATGGAAGCCGGTTGGGGGGTTTGATGTGTTGGACTTAGGTCATGACTATCTTTTAGTGAAATTCAATTATAAAAATGATTTCGATAATGTGCTTAGTGGTGGTCCTTGGATGATCTTCGATCATTATTTGTCTGTTCGACCATAGTCTCCAGGTTTCTCAGCAGCGCGTGCCACAGTTGCTTCCACTCTGGTTTGGGCTAGATTTCCAGATGTTTCAGTCCACTACTATAATGAAGACCTTCTTCTTGCTTTGGCTTTTGGCTTAGGATGGCCTGTTAAGGTTGATCGAAATACCACACTTGCCAATAGAAGATGGTTTGCAAGAGTGTGTGTTAAGATTGAGTTGGATAAGCCCTTGGTTGGACAGGTTGAGCTGGATGGCTACACATACTTTGTTGAGTATGAGGGCCTTCATACAATTTGTTTCAAATGTGGAAAGTATGGGCATAAGGATGGGGACTGCCCTCTAACCAAGAGTACTCCACCTACTATGGACAATAATCAACAGCTTCCAGTAATGGGAGAAGACCTTCCTTCCATGTCTGACACAGCCAATGGGAATAGCACGGTTCAGGGACCCACTAGTGGCTTTGGAGCTTGGTTGGTGGTTGACAAGAAATCCCGCTGACCTACACGTACTAGACTAAATGCAGACAAAGTGGCTAGTCATACGACGACACGCGAATCTCTATTTGCTATTCTTCAGGAGGATGACACTACTGAGGCAGACTTTTTGACATGTGCAGAGGCGGAACTTTTGACATGTGCAGATCAAGGGTGGGATAACACGGGAATGCAGGATTTAAGTGTTGGAATAGGCCACTCAAGTGGGCCTAGAGGCCTAACCCGGGGACGTAAATCTGGGTCAGATAAGTTGAAAAGTGGCACTGCCTTCGATGCCAATACTCTGCTCACTGGTCTGGCAACTCTAAAGCCTAACTCAGGAATGGCTAGTGACAAGGTCCCCTCTGAGGTGCCAAGACAACATACACAGGGCGGTAATCCAGATAACAGTAAAGTCGTTAGGGGCAAGGATCTCGTTTTACACTCTAATAAGGTACTGCAGCATCCTCCTTCAGCTGAGACCATCAGGGAGGTGGCGGACTCCTTCCAACAAGCCTTTCAATCTGCGCCTCTATCTATGAATCAGGATATTTCCATGGCAACGCTACATGATCCACCTGATGAACAATAAACACTAGAGTTTAGGACCAAACCACCTGACTTAGATCATAGAAGAGAGCATCCATATGGTGGAGGCCTTGGGGTTTGTGTCACTCCACCATTAGCAAAGGACAATGTGGTGATGGATATACCAGCACAGGAGACTAACATGGATGTAGTGCCAAGCTCTTTGGCTTGATTTCATTTTGCACTCGTTTGCCACATCTCTATCATTCTATTTTTTAATGATTAATTCCTTCAACATTTTAGCTTGGAATTGCCGTGGGGCAGGTTGTTCTAATTTCTCTTATGGTATCAAAGATATGATACATACGTATAAACTTGATATTCTCATTCTCGTGGAAACTCACATCTCGGGGGCGAGAGCTAAAAAAGCAGCAGTAACTTGTGGCTTTGCCCATATGTTTCGTGTGGATCCTATTGGTTTCTCAGGTGGTATTTGGTGCTTATGGCAGGACACTAATGTTCAAGTCCAAGTTTTGGTTTCCCACAGACAATTTGCCCATCTATTAGTCGCAGTGGGAAATTATAGCCCATGGTTCTTGACTACTGTTTATGCTCCTCCTCAAGCCTCAGGCCGCTGCATTTTTTGGTGAGAAATTTCCCGTCTTAGCCAAGTCATTACCAGACCTTGGGCTCTCATTGGTGACTTCAATGATTATAGCTGTGCCTCGGGAAAAAAGGGGGGGTAGGTTCTCTCCTAGTCGTGCTCGCTTGTTTCGTGAGAATATGGATGAATGTACTTTCCTGGACCTTGGTTTCAAGGGTAATCCTTTCATGTATCGGAGGAAGCTACATGGTATGTTCTCCACTTATGTCAGGCTAGATAGAGCACTTTGCAATGCTGATTGGCGTGTTTTCTTTCCGGAAACCTCTCTCCATAACTTGCCAAGTACCTAGTCAAATCACAACCCTATTTTACTTAGATTATTTGGCTATGTTCCTCCCCTGTCTTTAAGGGCTTTCCACTTTCAGGATGCTTGGACTCTCCATGAGGGTTTTTAAGAGGTTGTAGAGACTGCGTGGCGAGCCCCACACACATCTCTCTCGGATGCTCTTTCTCATATTAAGAATGTTGCTTTGATTTTCAACAAAGAGGTCTTTGGTAATATTTTTTGTAAGAAATGCCTCACTCTTGCTCAACTGGAGGGCATTCAAAAATACCTTAGCCACCGACATTCACATTTCTTATTAACTCTGGAGCAAGACTTAATAGTAGAATACAATACTATCCTTCAGCAGGAAGAACTCCTTTGGTTTCAGAAGTCGCGAATACAATGGCTACAACATGGGGACTGAAATACCAAAAATTTCCATACAATCACCATCTACAGGCATAAAAGAAACCGAATTGAGTAGATTCAAAGTATGGATGGATCATGGATTGTTGATAATGCTACCATTCAAGCCGAGGTTCTAGTATTTCATAAGAATTTATTCTGTGGCACTGAGCGTATCACCATGCCTTTCCCTGCAGTATCTCATCATCCTCAGCTAACTGAGGATGGGATCCAGTCGTTGCTTAGGACGGTATCAAAAGAGGAAGTTTTGCGGCTATGCGCTCCATGAAGCCTTATAAAGCCCTAGGACCCGATGGGTTTCAGCCGGTGTTTTACAGGAAATATTGGAATACTATTGGGGATACTGTCTTTTCTATAGTTCACCAAGCCTTCTCTACTGCAGTTTGCCCCCTGACGATTACAGATACGTCTATAGTTCCCATTTCTAAAGAACCCAATCCTACTCATTTGTCACAGTTCTGTCCCATCAGCCTTTGTAATGTGAGTTACAAGATCCTCACTAAAGTTTTGGTTCAAAGACTGCATTGCTTTTTGGCCGATTTAATTAGTTTCATGGAGGGCGCTTTTATTTCGGGCAGGACCGCAGTCGATAATATTATTCTTACGAAGGAGCTTATCCATACGATTCGGAGAACTAAGAAGCGGACTAGCTATTTAACATTGAAAATTGATCTTGCTAAAGCCTAAGACAGGATTGACTGGCGGTTTCTTGAGTAGACCCTTAATGATTTTGGCTTTCCTTCCCCTCATGATCTCTCTTATTATGTCTTGTGTGACTCAATCAAGACTATCTATTCAGTGGAATGGATCTTGTCTCCCTACTTTCTCTCCTAAACGTGGACTGCGGCAAGGGGACCCTCTGTCCCTGTATCTTTTTCTCCTTTGCATGGAAAAGCTATCTCTCCTTATCTCTACCAAAAGCTTATCCAATCAGTGGTGTCCTATACGGATTGGACATGATGGCCCTCCTATGTCTCATCTCCTTTTTGCCGATGATGTTTTGCTATTTTCTGATGGTTCAGTAGGGAAATGTCAAGTGGTTTTCGAGACCATGCGTACCTTCTGCCACTACTAGGGTATGATGGTTAATGAGAAAAAATCTCGAGCCTTAATCTCCCCCCACGTTGCGATCGTTCACAAAGCGTTGCTTAGACATCAGTTTGGCCTACATTTTACATTAGACTTCGGTTTATATCTGGGAGTTCCCTTGTAGGATTGTGCTAGTAAACTAGCTTACAAACATTTCGTTGAGAAAATGAACTCTCGATTGCGTCACTGGAAGGCTAAGCTTTTAAATAAGGCGGGGTGGCATACGCTGGTTCAATCTACATTGTCTCCTGTTCCCATGTACGCCATGGAGACCACTTGGTTACCTTCAGGGCTATGTTCAGAAATTGATAGACTTTGCAGGAACTTTCTTTGGAACTCGATGGCTGGTAATAAGGGGATTCATTAACTTAATTAGGATACGGTTTACAGTGCTAAACACATGGGTGGTTTAGGTCTGCGTATGGCTAGGGAGAATAATATTGCCTTAATTGGAAAGCTAATTTGGTCTTTAGTCTCGGAGGATTCTAAGCCCTGGACTCGCGTGCTTGGCTCCAAATACTGTCAAAGCCCTCGGGTTCTTACTGGTCCTTCCTTCACAAACGCCTCTCCTTACTAGCGTGCTATTTAGCGTGCTATGCCTTATCTCAAGGATGGTTACAAGTGGAGGGTTGGCAATGGTGAACAAATCTTGTTATGGTACGATCGATGGGTTGGGGATCTGCCTTTTCGATATTCTACCCAGAATATTGATCAGCAAGAGCAGGGATTACTGGTAGCTGATATCCTCACGGATAGGCATATATGGGATCACATTTCCTTACGTACCCATATCCCGACTAAGGTCTCCGCTTGCATTTCTGCTGTACTGGTGTCCAACGCCTATCCTATGTAAGATCTTCTTGTGTGGGGTGAGTCTTTGTCAGGCACATATTCGATTAAAACAGGACATGCCTTTATTACTAGAGTTCCATATCCTCCAGATGAAAGGAAGAGTTGGATAAAGCTATGGAAGCTCCCTATACCCCAAAAGTTCAAGTTTTTCCTCTAGTTGATTAAATGGAATCGTCTCATAACTAACCTGCTTCGTTTTGAGTGCAGTATGGCCATGTCCTCCAGGTGTGCATGTTGCAATGGAATGCAGGAAACTATTCTTCATGCACTGCGTGATTGCATGTGGGCAACAGTCTTTTGGGACCGTATCTGAGAAGGGGATGGGAATGAACGATTTTTTGGGGAATCCTTGGAGAATTGGCTGCGTGCAAATGTCTTGGACCAAGGTATTTCTCAGGAAGCTCTCCTTTACTTTGTCACTAGCTGTTGGGTTATTTAGTGCGCTCGGAACAAGGAAAGTATCGAGGGCTTGTTGTTGCCTGTGATGTCTCAAGTCCAATGGCAAATGAGGCTTTTCAACGAATGTCTCATGGCTTTTGGTGGGAGTACTGCCCCAACAAACTTTACAAATCGGGCCGTTAGGTGGATTGCTTGGGAGATGCCTCCCGAACATTTTGCTAAGCTTAATACAGATGGTAGTGCTTTGGGGAATCCAGGGAAAGCAGGGTTTGGGGGTTTAATTCGGGATCAATTTGGTAGATGGCTTACGGGCTGTTTGGGTGCAATTGGGTTTACAACTATTATGGTTGCGGAACTTCAGGCGATTCATTGTGGTCTTCAGCTTGATTGGAATGCCGGTTACAGAAAACTCCTTGTGGAGTCATACTCTTTGAAGGCTATTAACCTTATCCTTGATTCTTCACATGATTTCCATCCTCTTCTGCCTATCCTCAAGGATATTAGGGACCTTTTAGGTAGTCAGTGGTGCTGCTCCATTCGTCATGTTCTTAGGGAGAGCAATCGGTGTGTAGACTTTCTTGCCAAAATTGGATCCTCTTGTGATGATTATTGGGTAGTTTGGTCAGACATGCCTTTGGGGCTTCGAGAGATTCTCCACCTTGATCAGCCCTCTGTTGCGTACTTGAGGAGTTAGATTCCTCCTTTCATCCTTTTACCAAAAAAAAAAAAAAAAAGGAGCAACTTATCACGTGGAAGATGGTATAGGCAGTGATTACCAATCGTGTGATAGACAGGACCATTGAATTTATCAAATTCGGCCACTAGTTTCTTGACAGCATTTAGTGATTGGTCCTTGGGACAAAATCCATCAACAATATCGCCGAAATTGATCGCGAACTTATGCTTCTGTTGGTTGCTCCATGTTTCTATTGCCCTTTGCAATACGCTAAAGCTATGTCGATAATAGCGGGGAACACCAAGAAACGAGCGACCATCAGGAATTAATATCAGCATATTGAACATTAGAGATAACCCCAAAGCAAAACAGTGGCAGTTTCCCGTGCGTGCTTACTAAGGCATTTATGGACGCCATAGGCTAGCACAGATATCCTATCAAAAAAACGATAGCCTAATATTGTCAAACAAATGAAACTGAATAAATTCCTTCAAAACAACATAGATATGGATGAAACACAGGTTCATTTATTGCTAATGAAGCCACATTCCTGCACCTAGATGAAGGAGTAAGCAATCATCATGTTGATGATTGTGGTGCACATAAGGTATCCATCTCAAAGCATTAAAATGCAAATTAATATCAAGTGTGAAAACGAAGTCTGCAATTACTGATCTAACTAGCAGCCCCCTGAAAAGCACTTACCCAAGGTAGTAGTTCCTCCCATCAATTTCAGTGACCATCGAGGAAGGGGAATTCTGTTTAATTGTATTCAGTTGTTAGGGGTGTGGGCGTCTGAAGTTGAGAAAGTAAAGGTTAGTGCAATCACTTTGACGCTCAAATGATCACATCACGTATAGAATTTTAAGAACCTAGAACTTTAAAGCTTATTTCAGCGACTCACCAACTCAATAAACCAGAAAAACCACAATCAAGCAACAACATATAGAAAACTAATCAATTCCCAAACAGCGGACTTGACAGTGGCACCTAGTATTCATCTTCCATTGCCTGATTTTACACTTACTTGCACATGTAACAATGTCCAAACAAAATGTTACTAATCAGAGAAATGGGTATTGGAGAAGAACGTTTTTTAGCAAATAATGTCGATAAATGGAATCAAAACAAAAGGTAAAAACAGAGATAACATCTAGTGAGTTGCAGAGACAACCACCACCAATGAAACAGGAATATGAGAAATTAGATACAGAAAATCAATCGTCGACTAAAAAGAAGACTGACAGGAGATGGAGCATACAATTTGGTAATGTTGAAAGTGGTCACAACGTAGTGGAGGAGGATAATACAAATTCGGAGTTGCCGAAATGATCAAATAAGGAAGTTCGTAACGAAACGCGTAGATAGGAAAATATTTTTCTTTTAATATTGTTTTTTCTAAAGTAAATCTAAACGCCATATAGAAAATGACTTTCCTGTGGAGCTAACACTACTGAGCTCTTCTGTCAGAAGTAAAACAATTCCAGAAACTGGTTCAGGGTGTGAAAGTGAGTTAAGGTTTTATCCTTGCGTAACAACGAGTTGTGCAACATTATGGTTTTCATTCTCCTGTCAGTGCAGAAAGTTCCTGCAGTTGAGAACCCCTCGAGTTTCCCATCATTAAATTAGCATTACAAAAAATGCACATTTCGTCTTTCTTTATGATGCAGAGTTTTCGTTGCCATTTATGTGGAGAATCTGGTGAACAAGCTTCTCCGGCAGTTCTTTTGAAGCCTGCAATGAGATGCAATGGAGGTGAGAACTCTGGATACAAACAACTATGAAACTCCCTATCAAAGAAAACTAAAGACTCAGAAATGTCCAGAAATATGACCTGGAAGTGTCTCATGTGCAATATTGGTTCACAACCCACATCTGCAATTGAGTTTCCACTGGGAGTCTGCAATTTTAACCGTGCAGCTTCATAGGCCTCAATCATGTTTTTCTTGTCAGGAAGGTGGTCACAAACTTTTAGAAGAGAATTAAGCGAATTCATCTGCAATATCGACGAAAAGAGCTTATCTCAGGCATTAATTTGAAAAAAAGATTTCAAATTGACAACGTCAATTACCAAGTATAATAGCTTTATAAAAGCAAATAAAATTGAACTTTGTATCTGCAGAAACTAACCTAGGTTGAATAGTAACAATAATCTAACAAACATCGAGAAGTTAGAAACAAAAGGTTAGATGGACTTTTAACAGACAAACAGTCAACTGGATCAGAATCTCTCAAGTTACTCTATCGTAATGCTCATACTCAAGATTTGATCCAACAGGTAGAATATAAGAGTTGCTACAGGCTTTAGGAGTCCCTCAATTAGAGGAGTCGATAGAGTCATACATATGCACGCTAAGCAACTATGACCTAAACTACAGATACTTATTGCCAAATTATTTCATCAAGGACTTCAAGAATCAAGGCCACATACAAGACTTGTTTTATAGGGTTTGGATGAGAAATTGCCTGGTAATTAGACAAAGACAAGGCTTGTTGGACGAAAAGAATGTCAACATTCTTCTTAACTATTTATGAAATCTGAGCAGTTAAACCAGAAATCATTTTCACTTTCATGATGCTTTGAACTCAACCAGTAAAACAGAACGAAGAAGCTAACAACCACACCAAATGTAGATGACAAGAATTTCCAACTTTTACTTTTTGTCTATTTTCATGCCATTCTGCACCGGAGGCTTCTATGATATGCAGAAGAATTTGTGAGTCGATCCTTGTGAATAGATCAGTCTAGAAATTTCCACAACCTCCAACAAAAACAATTCCAAAAGTACAAAATTTAATCACAAGAAAATGGACTTCAATTCAATTGTAGTAAGAAGTGGTAAATGCTTACCAACCTTCATGTACGGGCAGGATGCACAACCGCCATGAATAGAACATCCATCCCCACTCGATACTCCAGGTATAACAGGTAATATGACATCGCCTACATTAGTGGATTTTAGATTCATGGATGAACTTAATGATGGTTTTGTTATCGAGTCTGATGAGACAGGAAAGACAATTTCAACAGTAACTTTGGCTCCGTCGGTAGATTTTGGAGAGCATAATAAACTCCGTAATGCTGCAACTATTGAAGTGACCATCCCTGATTCGGTCCCTAACACAAACTGGAGATGATCATTGACATTTCTGTCCACAGCCTCTTGCACTCTCTTCTTTATGAAATCTAATATATTTTGGGTGGAACCAACTATCCCCATTCCTCTTCTCTTGGCGTCCATGGCCAAGGAAAACATTTCTCCAGGGACCTCAAGATGAGCAGTTAAGAAAGAGTCACAATACATTTCTTTTATCTTCTCAACAACTTCATTGCCAAAAAGGTGGTGAACAATGCATGTTCCATCCTGATCAAAACACACCATCAGAAAATTCTTAAAACAATAGAATAAAAATAAATTAATAAATAAATGCTATAGTAAATGAAGGAAGAAATTTGCAACTGGAAGCAATCTTGAATGATTCTTGTTTCGATAGATGCATGCTTATTTCCATTGCAGTATTGAGAAAACCTTAGCAATATCCTCATTTCCAAATTATTAGAAAATTGACTATTACAAATCAATTGAAAATTGACTGCAATGTGGCCAAAATAGTTGGCCTACATGCACAAAAGACTCATCCAAATGTTGCAAGCTAAAGCATCTCAAAGAAGAAATGAGATGCAACAGTCAATTTGCAGGACAAATAACATTCCAGTTTCATCAATAACAACCTACATGATAACTGCAATGTTTGACGTCACTTAACATACTTCACATATAACTTTTTTGATAATTTATCATCAATAATGCATAATACACTAGAAACATTAAGAAATGGACCTTGAAGTTTAGTAACTGACAGTAAATAGAAAGATCACCTGATAGTGATGCAAGCGAGGCAGCAAAGATTTAATTGAATCTCTATTATGCGCTGGATGCACCTTAGCAATTTCTTCATCGGTCATCATAGTCATTTGCTGAAACAACTTGGCAATATTGGCACCCATGTATGAGTCAGGCCCATACCATACATTCAAGTCTGGAATTTGAGCAAAAGCCTGTTGACAGAGGGGACAGAGAAAAAACCAGAGAACTATCAAATATAAGACAAACCAACCAGAGATTACTTACAAACTTCATGATGCTTACATAAGCATTCACAAATGCAGAAGGTAACAGATATAAACTACTAACCTGCAGGATAGTTTGAACAACATTAGAAGAAGTACAGGTGATTGTTGGCACAAGCTCATGCGCATAAGCTTTTGTCTCAATGGATGTATTTATGTATACAACATGTAAAGAAGGAGCGATCGCGGATGCTGTCTTGAGATAATTCATGTAAGCAGGACTTGATGCAGCATCAGCCAAAGAGCAGCCAATGCGATCACTTGACATCCTGTAAACAACAACCCGCATTTGAGCCTTAGGATCGTGAGTTGCTTCTGTAATATTCAGCACAAACACAAGGCAACACTTTTTAGCTAACCGTGAGAAGGAAAAAAGTAGCAACAAAAATGAGATCAAAAAGAGAATATATAAAAGAAAGGATCTGCCTTTTGGGAACTAATTGAGAGAAAAAGAAAAACACGAACTAGTAAGCCATGCATCAAACTTTCAAGTTCTGGACCCTTCCCATTTTTCTGATGTTGCTATAGCAAATCTTTCTCCGACTACATTATTAGTAAACATGAGAAAAGCTATAACTTTAAGGTACAAAAGTTAGAGAGAACAAACCTCTTGAAAGCCAGCTTGGTCAAGAATCGCACGGACATTTTCTGACATAAAATCTACTCCCAAAACAGTGATAAATTTGCATCCAGCTTTTGCCATCTTAACCGCACTATCTGCCATGACCAGAGAATCAGATATGTGGATGTGGGACCAATGCTTCCGTGCAGCAGTTAGTACACCTTGAACCTCAGGATCCATATAAAAGTGGGCAACAATTCCTATTTTCTTTTCCCTCAACTCACTGACAAGCTCTTGAACCTTGACCTGGTCCGGGAACAAATATCTTGCCTAAGAATAAACTAAATCCAAAGTCAGTATTTTAAGAAGGACAGACTACTCACGTAAAATAAAATAAACATAATCTAATAAAACACTAGAGAAAACATAGAAAGAGTTAAACACGAGAACTTGATAAGAACCTGAGCTTCAGCGTAGCTACCCTTGGCTTTAATTCCCTTGGAAGTGACAGTTAACGATGGAAATGGGTCCAAAGGCAACTTCCCGTCTCTCTCAGCCACAAACTTCTTGGTTCTTTTCTGCATACTCACCAACACATTATGCCACGTGTTCACTCTCGACTGTCCGCCGCCGGGAAGCCCCACGTTAAGAGCCGCCAAATCCTCCGTCTTGACTCTCAACACCTCCTCCGGCGCCGCCCTATCGAGAACCCTCAGCAAGCACGAGCAGAACCCGCGTGTGATCTCTGAGTCGCTATCAGCCGAAAACCTCATCTTTCCATGTTGGTCCAACCGAGCGTCGAGCCAAACCTGGGCGGTGCAGCCCATAACCCGGTTGGAATCGACCCGAGAAGACTCCGGGAATGGTGGAAGAAGATTTGCGTATTGGAGGAGTCGTTTCACGCGGTCGATTGGTAGAGAAATAGACTGAAACTCGGTGATCAACTGGTTCAGCTTGCTGGGCACAAGCTCGTTAGTCTGTGATGGAGAGGACCTGACGGCTGAGCATGAAAATGGAGATAGGTATGAATTCGAAATGGATTTTGACTCAGGTGGAGGGAAGTGCATGCATTTGATGGATTTGAATGAGAAAGATGCGAAAGATCGGATCTTTCTACAGGGAAAAAGCATGGGTTTAGGACCATTAGAATTAAGGTAGGGGCCGAGAGTGAAACCTGAACTACACGAACAAGAAGAAGAAGCTTTCATGGAGACAGTTGCAGAGGAGTCCATTGAAAAAGAAAGATTGTGTGTGTGGGGTTAGGAAATGGTCTTAAAGTGCGTGTCTTTGAGTGGCGTGGTGCTGTGGGAAGGGAAATGGTGTAAATGGATATGGGAAGCAGGGGAAAGCGGAGCCTTTTATTGACAGGAAGCTAGAAAACGGAGAAAGTAGCAGCCGAGCCAACCACCAAAACGAACAACAGTTGTTGACCAACAGCAAGTCCGCCATCATTCAGTTCCTGCCACTTTTGTCTCCGTAACATCCTATGAATTTTGAGAAGCTTCCACTTTCCTTATCAATGTACGCCAGTGCTGAACGCATTTCCTTGATTTTGGTTCTTACTTTAGGGTGAGTGTGTTTTGCCTTGCGCCACGTGGCCTCATCCATGCTCGGTTTCGAGCAGAAATAGAAGTTTAATCTAATATTTTTTGTAAGATTTAAACTTGTAACTTGGTTAAGGTTTAATTTTCATAAGTCTGTTTAATTTAAGATTTTTCAAGACAAAAATTAAGAAGTTTCATATATGCATCGCTTTTATAAATAATAAGTGTATTTAGAGAAGTCAAGTAGATTTTAAAAGCTAAGTAAATTTTAGAGAAAAAAAGAAAACAATTTAAAATTTTCATACCAAATTTGTTAGATCCTCATTCATCATCAAACCTTCCCATCTCAACTCAAACTGTGCAAACCTTTTCAGAAGTTGAAGCTTTTGCTTTAATGGCTAATGACTTGGAGTTTGTTGCTTCCTAATTCTGACTGCTCCACAACAAACAACTCCGTCACACGTTCAGGGTTTGCTTGCAGCAATAGAGGGCATGGACAATTTAGAGGTCATCAATCCAAGGGATCCAAAACCTACAAAAATGTGTCAACAATTCTTATCTCAAGAGCCATTAAGCTACAATATACTTTGCGACTTTTTAAAGCAATGAAAAAAAGGAGCGTAGACTAAACAACTCCCAAACACCAAAAACAACAAAGAAAGCAATTTCTAAATATTATTTCTTCAAAACTTATAAAAGCTTTTTACATACCCTGAGCTAAGAAATCACCCTGCACGTGTCCATCATAGTTCTTGCATGCCCAAACATAACTTCCTTCACTCTTGAGAGCATAAGCTACCATATCATTAATGAGTAGATGTTCGTACCTTCTAGTTAAATCACACAGATGAATGTTAAATACATACACATTAGTAGAAGCAATCATTTTGCACCAAGTAGAAAAGAGACGTACCATATCCTATCAACCTCAAATTTTGATTTCCAGTTAGCTTCATAAACTTCAGTATAAATCAAAACTTCAAAAAAAAAAAAAGAAATAAAAGAAAGCAATTGAAGATCTATATGATTCTAACGAACGAAAATGGAGTTAGTTGATTGTTTCGCTATATGATGTACTATTGAACTATATTCACAAAGATAACACCTTTCCTTGGCTTTGGTTTTTGGAATCCTTTAAGCACTTCTTTTGACTTGGACGTTAGAAATAAATTCTCTAAATGCTGTTGTTGCCATTTTTTTCTCTCATCTCTGTTTCATTTCTAGCAGCAAGTGCTATTTTTTATTATCAGTATATTCTTCTCTTTCTTGAATTGCTTTTTGTTGAAACAAATTTTTATAAAAAACAAAAAGTGAAGGGTTTTGTGCAGATACAACTCAACTTAAATTACCTTTAGATCTTTTAGTTTGTAGCTTCTAATTTTAAAATTTTGATTGTTATATATTAAAATACATGAAAAAGAGGATTAAGAATCCTTGCACCTTCTGTTCAAGTTCATCGAGAAGATAGTGATTTTCAGAGATCCCAGATGATTGATCTTTACCTTCATTTCAGATTTACGCATAGTTTTAATGACAAAACGCTCATCCATTGTCAAAATAATCAGACGTACTGAATTTCTCTGGTGAAGAGACTTCCCTTATTACGTCTTCGCACAAATTGCCAGCATATACTCAGTATGATCAATGTTTTCAAGCTCTCGAAAGCGTCTAGAACAAAACAACATTTACGTATCTATTAGCTCAATTTTTTCTTCTGGAATTTAGGTATTTAGCAGATTACCCTTTTCCAAGGAACGGGTTAATAAGGTTTCGCCATTGATGCAACACAATATATATCACCCATTTCGTACAATTATTAACTGAAAAATCAGAAGAGAAAAAGGGACGTAAAAGCACCTGAAAGCCACAGGACAAGAATCCTTTTAATCATAATCAGTAACGACGTAATGAGAAATATGTGCAAAATCCTGTTTACAGTATCGTATCTTGTTAATCTAAGCATCTCTGAACTCAAAAGTCGGAATCTCCTTCTGAAGAACGACCATTTCCTGCCCTGATAAAAACCGACGTATGCAAAAAAAACTGCTTACTTACCAGAAACATTGACAAAAAAGTACCTTGTAAAAAATCAGATACTTGTTTGAGAAATCTATGTTAATGTTACAAATTAACAGAGAGAAAGTTCCTCGGGGAATCACATCTTTACTGGGAATTCGTGGACATAGTTGAATACATTGGCTGGGAAAAGGAAGGCAGATTGCTGGTAGAGCAATGGATTTGGTCCGTTACAAATTAAATAAACCATCGAACTTTTCGCGCCAGATTTAGTTATGCTCTTATATTGTTCCACTACCTGTTTCAAGGTTCATTCTCTCTTTTAAGACCCAAGCCTCCAATGCCAACAACATTTTGCTGTCCGGTAGTGCGAGCAAAGATCATTTCTGTTACTTTTTGTAAGAGTACTAACAATTTTTCGAAATTATTACTTGCATCTTAGATTTTATTCCTTACTTTCTTGAAAGAATAATAATCACTTTAGCTCATGATTCTTTTAATATAAAGGTAACTATCAGACAAATGTGTGTATTAATAATTTTCATATTATTAGGTGCATCACTAGACACTTAAAAGTGCATGAGTATTATATACTTGTCGAACAAAGAAGCACCATAAGTTTTCAGACATGCTATATCCATTCTGAGATCATTATATCTTGACCATAGCATAACACCTCCATACTCGCGAGACCTTTATTTAATTACAGGAAGCACCTCGGAAAGCATATCAGGTACTAGAATATACCCACTTCCGGCAACGTTAGGGGAGGTTGGTATGTTGTGAAAATCGACCGGATTAGAGAAGATTCGCAGCTAAATAGGACTGAAAGAATAGTAATGAATACATAGATTTTACGTGGAAAACTCCTAAATCAGGGTAAAAACCACAGGCAAGAATAGAAGAATTTTACTATTGAAAAAATTAAAAAATTACAAAGAAAAAAACTACACTCACAAAAAATACACAGAATATTTTTGTGTCTCTCTCTTGTTTCTCTCTCACCTCACGTCTCTCTATTATGCTCTGCCCATATATCACTCTTTGTTCATCTCCTGCCTATTTATATGCAGGAGAAGTGGGTAGGCACCAAAAATTGTGCCTACCATATTTGACTTCAACTTTGGATTCTCCCACTTGAAGATTTGACTGATAATTAATCATATATTCACATCATTCTTTCTATCTTGCCGCTTCATATTGCTTACGTCTCTGTCAGGCCACACGAGAATCAACACCACATAACTTGTCAGCGTTGATTGCTTTTGTCATAAAATCTATGAGGTTATCCATGGTATGAATTTTCTGAATATCCACCATTCCTTCTTCCACTTTCTCACGAACAAAATGGTATTGAACTCGAATGTGCTTTGTCTTTGAATGAAATATTGGATTCCTTGCAAGATGCAATGTAACACTCCACTCCCGCAAGACCCGAACCCGACATCGATGGTAATATCCGAGTTCGTGCCCCGCGAGGGTGGTATGTTAGAGCACTCGATCACTCTGAAATTGGTATAATTTTTTTTAAAACCACAAACATAAAGTACAGAAAATTGATA
>JAOQMS010000007.1:25631352-25643172 GCA_027563885.1 Erythroxylum longipes
TATATTTTAATTAGTTATATTTTAATTAATTATAATTAATTAATTAATTACAATATTTTAATCCATGAATAATTATATTTTAATTAATTAATTATATTTAAATTAATTATAATGTAATTAATTAATTATTAATAATATTTTTAATAATAAAAATATTTTATTTAATTAATTAATTAGTTACAATATTTTAATTAATTATATTGTAATTAATTAGTTATTTATTATTATTTTAAGTAATTATATTTTAATTAATTAATTAATTAATTTTAAAAAAAAGAGTCATTACTAAGGAATAAATTTCATTCCTCTACTAAATGGGAGGTATGGAAAATTCCCCAACAGTGGGATATCTAACTGTCACGCCTATAATGATAATCAACAACCAACCATTTATTTTTCATTCCTTACTTATTAACCCCTTCTTAAACCTATCAACTAAGCACCCTTTTAGTTTCGGACCAAATCATATGTCTCGTAACATTTTATTAAATTTTATTTATATATTTATATAAAACTTACATGACGCACAAAAGATTTGATGTGCTTTACGGGGCGTTTGGTTTGAAGGTGAAGTTGACTATAGATATGAGTATAATAGTAGAAGAGGATGAGAATGGATATAAATAATAAAAAAAATAATATTTGGTTTGTAACTTTAGTTTCTGTATTAATACCAACAATGTTGTTTAGTTTGTTGCATTAATGAGAATGAAAGATAATATAATACCATTTTTACCCTCAATAAAAACGAAAATAATTTGCCCTTCATATGTTTATTGGGGCTATCTCTATATTTTTTACTTACAGTAAAAAAATAATTAGTTTTGTCAAGAAATTTTATCGCAATTTTTTCGTTGACGAGACACGATAAGGCACAACGGGAAATCGTAAAAAAATGAGAGGCGATAAGGAAATAAAGAGGATGATAAGGCAAAGATTGGGGATAAAAGAGTAAAAAATAAACGTGATAAAAATTTAGATTAGAATAAAAACTCGATACCCATCCTCTTAATGGATTTACTAAATTCCTAAATTTAATAGAATAAATCAATTATCTGATAATTGAAAACTCTAAAGTAAACATTATATTTTACTATTATTCTCAAACCCTTAAACAAAACGCTCCGTAATTTCTGATTTTCATAATTGTAAACGCATCCGCAGTCTGACTTCCGTATACGAAATTTCAAATCATTCAAGCCCTGTATGGGATAATGGCAATCTGAAATCAATTAATAACTAAATTTTATGAAATTATTCTTTCAACTTCGTATTGCATTTTATTCTATTGTTAAATTTTCTTAAGTCTGTATTTAATATGATAAATATGTGGTCTAAACTCTTAAGATAGTAAATTATAATTATCTTAATCTTTGTTAAGGACAGGACAGTTTCTGGGAAAAGCTAAACATGAAACTAAGTTAGCTTTAATATCATATTAAAAAATTATTCTTAACCTTTATTATGAGGATATAACATTTAATGCCAATTAAAATCTTTAAATAATTTTATTTATTCCTATTTCTATTTCTATTTATTAAATATTATATCAACATCTTAATAACATTTCCATTTCGTTTGGTTTGTGAAATTAATCATTCTATTTTTTTATTTTCACATTCATCAATTTTCAATTTTCAAATTTCTGTTTTCGTATAATTTAACTTATGTGTCAGACATATAAAATTGTGATAGTTCAATTAACTGATTAATAACAGAATTCTTACCTTGCAAATATGAGCTATGATTTATTGTTTGTTTACATCTAGAGTCATGCTAGCTTATATTATAAATGGTTAAAATAAGAAAAATAGAGTTAAATAATTAAGATTTAACAATTGAATGAATTCAAAAGATCTTTTGATTTTTTAATAAAATATACAAATACTGAAAGAAATAGCAACATGCAATAAGCCCTTAATCAATAAATTATTTTAGTGTTATTGTTTCAAGGAAACAGTCTTCTCTTTGTAACATAGGAATAATACCGCTTACTGCCAAGTAGTAATATTAAGGGTCTATTTGAATGAATGTTAATTAATAAAATTAAATAGAACGGAATAAAACGGAAAGGAACGGTTTACAATGGAATGGAATATAATATAGTGAAAAATTGTTTGAAAGGGATGGAAGGGTTCATAATATAATGTAGTGAAACATCATTTGGAAGATGAATGAAATAGAATGTAATGTATAATAAATGACTATTATACCACTGATATTAAAATAGTTATTATAAGAGGTTTAACGCTATGATTTTAAAACAGAAATTATGTTCAATTAAAAAATTACATACAATTGCGACAAATAATTTTTATATTTTTTATTTTAAAATAATAAAAATTTCAATAAGAGTTTTATTATTGTATTATTAATTATATACAATTTATTATTAATTATATAAAAATTTTATTATTAATTATTGAATAAATTTTATTCTATTATATGTGATTGATATTTTAAAATTATTTATTTATATTTTTATTTATATAGAAATATATACAAACAATTAAAGAATACTTTTTTTATATATTTTCTATTTTATTAATAAAAATTTATTAAATTTTTTATTTTATTATTAATTTTATATAATTATTATTAATAATATAAAAATATTATTATTAAAGTAAGGAGAAATAATATAAAAATATTATTAATTATATACAAGGGTTAGAGTTAGAAGAAATAATTGATATTAAAAAAAATATTAAGGGTATATTAGATAGTATTATATTTATTAGTTCATGTTTTATCCTAAATTCTTTGAATCGAAAATTTATTATTTTCACTGTTTAGAATAAAATAAAACATAAAATAAAACCCTCTATTTTTATCTATTTTCGTTATAAAACTTTCAATTAAATAATAAAAATATATTTCGTACATTAATAACCCTCTGTCCAAACAGGTCGTAAAAAATTCCTCTCTCACCAAAATTGTAAGTTTCTAACAAAGTCTTTGTGATTCACAACAAAGAAAACCATAATTATACATGTATACGTGTCTTCTGAATATTTATTCTTATCTTTACCCTGTTCGATGGGATCCTCTAGATCATGTCAGGGTCTCTGCCTCTCCTTCACGGGATCAAAATTCTTACCTTGCAATTATGAGCTATGATTTATTGTTTGTTTATATCTAGAGTCATGCTGGCTTATATTGTAAATGGTTAAAATAAGAAAAAATAAAGCTAAATAACTAGGATTTAACAATCGAATGAATTCTTTTGATTTTTTTTATAAAATATAAAAATACTGAAAGAAATAGGAACATGCACGAAGCCCTCTATCAATAAATTATTTTAGTTATATTGTTTCAAGGAAACAGCCTTCTCTATATAACATAGGAATAATACTGCTTACTACAAAGGAGTAATATTGAAGGATTCCTGTCTCACCAAAATTATAAGTTTCTAACAAAGTGTTTGTGCTTCACAGTAAAGAAAACCATAATTGTACATATATACGTGTCTTCTGAATATTTATTCTTATCTTTGCCCTGTTCGATGGGATCCTCTAGATCATGTCAGGGTCTCTGCCTCTCCTCCACGGGATCAAAAATCATCTGCATTGATTAGTCTATTAAAATCCGTTCGACGCGATTTCGTTTATATATATTTTTAAGTTCTATATATTTATGCGATGAGATCATATGAAATAAAATTAGTACAAATTAGTAGGTACAAACAATTTTATTCTCTATGCCTATTTTACGTAATTTACAAGTGATATTATATATTTTATTAATTATGATATTTTTATCATATTTTATTAAATCTTATATATATATATAATTTATATAAATATAAAAATAAAATTTAATAAAATAAAATTAAATCAGAATAATTATATAAATAAATATATAAATAAAATTTAATAAAATCGGAATAATTATTTAGAGAGTCCAGGGGCACGAGCGATGTTCGTTCAAATATCTCTACTCGTCGACTACACACCATCGATGCACTCAATTGCTAGCTGACTTAGGTGGTATTATGAGGCCCAGGATAGCACGAGCGATGTTCGTTTAAATATCTCTACTCATCGACTACACACCATCCATGCACTCAATCATTTACTCTAGACACTGTATACGTGTCTTCTGAATATTTATTCTTATCTTTGCCCTGTTCGATGGGATCCTCTAGATCATGTCAGGGTCTCTGTCTCTCCTCCACGGGATCAAAAATCATCTGCATTGATTAGTCTATTAAAATCCGTTCGACACCATTTCGTTTATATATATTTTTAAGTTCTATATATTTATGTGATGAGATTATATGAAATAAAATTATAACAAATTAGTAGATACAAATAATTTTATTCTTTTCTCTATGCCTATTTTACTTAATTTACAAGTGATATTATATATTTTATTAATTATAATATTTTTATCGTATTTTATTAAATCTTATATATATATTAATTTATATAAATATATAAATAAAATTTAATAAAATTAAATTAAACCAGAATAATTATATAAATAAATATATAAATAAGATTTTAAAAAATCAGAATAATTATTTAGAGAGTCCACGGGCACGAACGATGTTCGTTCAAATATCTCTACTCGTCGACTACACACCATCAATGCACTCAATCATTTACTCTAGACACTGTATACGTGTCTTCTGAATATTTATTCTTATGTTTGCCCTGTTCGATGGGATCCGCTAGATCCATGTCAGGGCCTCTGCCCCTCCTCCACGCCCATTTCACGTAATCCACGAGCGACGTTTCTTTAAATTCATTTCTACTCATCAACTACACACCATCGATGCACTTAATCATTTACTCTAGACCCCTCCGAACAAATACGGCATGCTTGCGATTCCTTCTGTGGCTTCAATTCTTTAAGTTATTAGATTTTCTGGGTTTCCAAATTTGGTATTGTCAATATGGAAATATATGATGTTCTGGACTCGGATGTATTTGCGGAGTCTATCCATGATTTAATTTCGTTCGTTCAGTATCATGCATTTTCTTCGGAAGTCCATATTTTGCACAGAGTTACGTGGATACTGTTATTTTACGAGCATCTATTTATTTAATAAATTAAATTAAATTAATAAATATTTATAAAATAAGATGGACATTAATCTGATCGTGAGTAGTTATTTGATTGGAGTTATTACTAACAGCAAAATTGTCGCAATAATGGCTTACCGAGATTTTGTGACCCACTTGGATATTTGGTTTTGATTTGTCCGAGGAGTGTTGATCCAGTCGTTTTCAACGTACTAAAAACCGAGAATGAATTAAAATTTAATATGCATCCCATAAGTTTGTTAAAAATTACTAATGAATTATTAGAATTTTCTTATATTATAAATAAATTGTCATGAAAACATTAATTTTGTTATTAAGTTTTGTCAAAATAAGAATTGTTTCAATGACATATGTTAAAATTAAGAATTAACTTTTAGATAGTAAAATATTAGAGATTTATTTAGATTTTCATTAAAATTTTAAGAGTAAGAATTTAACATAGATTTGGTATATATTTGATTCAATTATAACGTGCAAGAGAACAAATTGTGATGAAGATTGAGGTTAACGCTATTTTGCCTTTTTTTAAAGATAATTATTTGTATTTTATATGTATAAGATCTATTGAAATTTAATAAGTTTTTGAAAATCTGAAAGAATATTGTTTCGCAAAATCTGGTTTGGGCTCAGTTGCTTTGAGCTATTTTGGCTGATCGCTTAATGAACTATGTGAGCAACTATTAATATTCTAGAAAAACAAAAATAGAAAAATTAAATACGTAACAAACAAATCAACAACCAATACACTTTGTCTATGTCTATGGTACCTTTCTCTAGCTTAATCAACTTTCACTTGTAAAACAATAGTTTTACTTAAGGCTTTATTGAGTCGACTCACTCAACCATTGACATTATCTTTCGTACTCACACTTCGTGAAAGTAAATCACTCTCAATAGCATAACCACCTCGTACTAACCTAAACAAAGGATTTTAGCAACAATGATTGTTAATAAAGATGATAATAAAACAACTCAGGTAATTGAATCTAAAATAACATAAACAAAAAAGACCCTTGAGTTAAGAAAGCAACTCTCCCAAATATGCAGCTTTATCAACCGAAAGTATGGGAAGTTGTCCAACAAGAATTCTGTTGTGAACTTTCGATATTGTTACTGAAACATCCCATACACAACAGCCACAAAACTCAACAAACGAACAATCGTTTCATCAACAAAAAGTCATAAATAATAGAGCTGCAATATCATAACACTATTGGATGTTTTTCACCACTTAAACAGTACTTAGACAGCCCAAAAAAATCACGCCTCCTAGCGAAAAATGCAGCTTCCTAACATAGATGGAATTCCTGAAAAATCCAACTACCTTAGATAACCACAATCAACAAAATAGGTTGCCAAAGATAGGTCTAAAATCACAAAAGTCTAGACATTATCCTTATTAGGATATGGTGATTTTAAAAATAAATCCTATCATTACTAGGATTTTATCCTTCATGTAATCTTACCTTCAAGAATCCCACATAAGGCAGATTAACTATTATAATGATATACTAAAATTATCTAACTATGTCCAATTACAAATAATGTCCAAAATTAATTAACAAGATATCTCAATAAATATCTTAACAATCTCTCGCTTTTTTTCATTATTTGTCACATACGAGAACTCCCCCTTAAGAATATAATTGGACACTCCCCCTTAATGGAACATAAAGTTCCAAATAACATCCAAATAACATTAAGTTCACATAACACCAAGTTCGTTAAGTTCACATAAACAATTGGCAAATATCCAAAGAAATAGTAATCCCATGTTAACAGAACAGCCGACAATCATCCAAACAAAATATCTAATTTTCTCCCTTTTGAGACAAAAATATGCCAAAAAGAAGAATGTCTTCAATGAGATCAATCTCAGTGAATAAAGAGGCATAAAAATCAACAGTAGATGCAGTGGAAGAATCATAAGCACGCTAAGATGATGATTCAACACCGGCCAATAAACTAGCCAACATATCATTATTCACATCGAAATCATCCTCATACAACTGATCCCTAATCAAATTAGAAAACTCTAAAAATTCATTTAGACAAATCATAATCAAACTTAATCAATCTTCCCCTCACATAAACCATATGAAAGCACATTGTCCAAGCTCATACAACTTACGATATAGAGAGAAACTAAGATAAAACTTGAAAAACCCAAATATTAGAAAATCCAAAACTTCCTACAGGTCTTGACAAGCATCACCATCTTCTCAATATAACTCTATAAATCAAAATCTGGAAGAAGAATTCTTAAACCATCAAGAAGAGCCTCGTTTTCACAACAAATATACTATTAAACAAGTAAGAAAAAGTCAAACACACACCAATCACCTAAACCTTAGAAAAATAATAAATTAAAAAAATTAGAAAGTCTAGATGTTAACTTCTTCAAACTGCTTTTTTTAAAATAACTAACATCAATATACTTCAAGAATATAAAGCACACAGTCCCTGTAATTCAAAACTGGGTTTATTCTTTGTCACTTTAACTTTGTCATCGGATGTCTGGTTGGCTTCTCCCTCAGAAGCAACCAACTGGTCCTCTATCTGACTAGTTTCTTTTCTAGCAGCAACTAATTGTGAATCTGGAAAGTTTCTGATTTTAGCTTCATTGTGTCCTTATTATGATTTGTGAGGATTATTTTGAATGTTTTCTTCTACCACCTTATTAATCTTTTGGTGCCATAGAGACATATAATCATATGCGGCTGAATTGCAAAAAGTAATAGCCTCTTGTTGCAACAATTATCCGCTAATCTTTTGCCACTTACTAAGAACTCTCCTTGTTCATTCTAACATCTTGGATCCATCATTAGTAAATTTAACAAACAACCCATCATCACAAAGTTGACTAATACTTACCAATTTGGTTTTTAAACCATCCAAACGAAGCATGCTTTTGAAGTGAGGTAATCCATCCATTTAAAGAGTTCCTCTACCAATCACCTTTGCTTTCTTCCTATCATCAAAAGTAACATAACCATCCATAGAACTTTGATAATCTATCAAGTAGCTTCTTTCACTTTTCATATGACGTGAACATCCACTGTTAAAATACCAACCATTATGAGAAGTAGGTCATATGGATTTAAGAGCTACAAGTGCTTGTAATTGACCCTTTCTAGCCTAAGTATGCTTTGGTAACATTGGCTGCTATTGAAAGTTCATCAAAGAGTGTCTAGATTTTCTGTTTTGAGTCCTCTGAAGTTTGAAATATCATTTGTAACAGCTTGTAATCGATCTTATGTGTCCGTTTACCCTACAAAAGTGACTTGTAAGCACAAACTTTCGGTTCCGCTTTGAAGTTTCTCCTTTAATAAATGTGGCTTCACCATTTTGCCCATTATTCAACTTAGAACATTTACCTTTGTAACTAACACCTTTAAAGTCCTCTTTGCTCTTACCAATTTCCAACAATTGTTCTAGCTTTTTAGTACATCCATTTAACATCCTTATTCCCTTTTCGGTATTGGCCAGCTTCAACCTTGTTTCATCAAGCTCATCTATTGTAGATGAAAACTTTTTCTCAAGATCTTGAATTATATTCTTCATGGTAGAATTTTCCTTCTTTAGGTTCTCATTCTTTTTACACATTTGCACTCAGTTTGCATACATTAACTCACAAGCTTTGCAAATATCCTCATTTCGGTATTCTAAATCACTGTCATCACTGTTATAATATGAAATATAATTTTGGACTGATTCATTTTCATTTTTCTGGAATTTTGGATCAATTCATCTAAGTTTTTCTTGTTAATTTCTTCTTTGATTATTGTTAAGCAAGCAGCTGGATTTATGTTGTATAAAGCAACTAACTTAGCATAATTACTCACAAATTTCTCTTCACTACCATACTCACTTTCAAATTCATTCTCACTCTAAGTACTCATAAAATACTTCTCTTTTCTCTTCTTCAAAGTGATAGCACATTCTGCTTGCACATGTCTGAAGCCTTGACATTCATAACACTGTATTTTCTTTACCTTTATTTTACCCTTTTGAGTTTTTGCTTACTATTTAAAATTAATATTTGATGAATTCCTACCATGCTGCCTAAACTCGGATCTATCTTTCTTCACTTTCTTTAACCACTTACTAAAATTTCTTGTTAATAACTCCATATTCTCATTCTTCTCAAATTCATCTCCTAAGTCATTCACGACTTTTTCAACCTTAGCTTGCAATGTCAATCCTTTGTTCTTCTCTCGTTTATCTCTCAACAAGTTCATCAAGAATTTCAATTACCTTATCCAAAGATAATTCATTGATATCATGAGCTTCTTTGATGACTGCAATTTTCGATATAAATCTAGGAGAGAGTGATCTCAATGTCTTCTCGACAAGTTTTAGTTTTGAATATTTTTGCCTAAGTTGATGTGCTTAGTTGGCAATATCACGCAACCTCTCACATAAGTTTCCAATAGTTTTACTTTCCTCTATCTTAAGCTCTTCAAATCTAGTACCGAACGTTTGAAGTTTTGAAGCTATCACCGATTTTGATCCCTTATGTATTGTTTGTAAAGTATCCCATACTTCTTTTGCTGATTCACAAGCTAATATCATACTGAAATATCCATCATCTACAACACTGAAAATTGCATGTATTTACTAGAGAGTTATCGAGTGCTTCCTCTTCTTTAGCAGTTGTCCATTCAGATAAATCTTTAGGTACAACTTAATTCTTTTCATTAATCGTCATTGGATGTGACCAGCCATTCAACACTAAAGTCCATACTTTGCTTCCTTGTGCTTGAATAAAGACTTTAATTCTAGATTCCAAGCAGGGTAATTAGAACCATCTAATAACAGTGGTCTAGTGATTAATGCCCCTTCTCTTGTAGCCATAATTTCAAAACATCGATCTGCACCAACTTGACATATCCAGTTCTGATTAAGTGACCGAAGCTCTGATGCCAATTGAAAATTAGAAAGGATGTTGTTTCGCAAAATTTGGTTCTCCCTCAATTGCTTTGAGCTATTTCTGTCAATTGCTTAATGGAAAGCAACTGTGTTAGCAATCAATAATATTCTAGGAAATACAAATAGAAAAAATAAATACTCAACGAATAAATTGACAAACAAGATTTGGTAAAGTAGTTCGACGCACCTTGCTTACATCTGCGAATCGCTTACCAAGTTTAATCTACTTTTACTTGTGATACAATAGTTTTACCTAAGCCTTTACTGATCCGACTTTACTTGTGATACAATAGTTTTACCTAAGCCTTTACTGAGCCGACTTACTCAACCCTTGACGCTATCCCTTGCACTCACACTCTGTGAAAGTAAATCACTCTCAATAGCACGACCACCTCGTGTTAACCTTAGCAGAGGATTGTAGCAACAATTATTGTTAATAAAGATGATAATAAAACAACTCAAGTGATTGAATCTAAAATAACATAAACACAAAAGACACTTGAGATAAGAAAGCAACTCCTCTAAATATACAGCTTCATCAATCAAAAGTATGGGAAGTTGTCCAAAAAAGAATTCTGCTATGAATATTCGATATTGTCACTGAAGCATTCCATGCATAGCAGCCACAAAACTCAGCAAATGAACAATCGATTCATCACCGAAATGTCATAAATAATAGAGTTGCAACATCACAACATTGCTGGACGTTTTTCACCATTTAAACAATACTTAGACAGCTAAAAAAAATCACAATCATTAGAGGAAAACGTAGCTACCCAACATAGATGGAAACCCTGAAAAATCCAGTTGCCTTACATACCACAATCACCAAAATAGGCTACCAAAGGTAGGTCCAAAATCACAAAAATCTTCACATTATCCTTATTAATATATGGTGATTTTATCCCAATTAAATCCTATTATCACGTGGATTTTATCCTTCATGTAATCTTACCTTCAAGAATTCCACATAAGGTAGATTACCTATTATAATGATATACCACAATTGTCCAACTATGTCCAATGACAAATAATGCCCAAAATTAATTAATAAGATATCTTAACAAATATCTTAACATTTTTCATATTATATAAAGGGTAAATAATAAAATTTATAAATTTTACTTAATTTTACAATGCTAATCAAAATTATTAAAAGTAATAGAAAGGTCTTCACAAGGAGTGGAAAGGTCACGAAGCTTTTTTTGGCTTGGTTTATTAGTTAAGCAATGACTCTTATATCTACTTCATTATTACTACAGCGGTGGTAGTAAGTTAAGTTTAGGTAAATCAAAATTTTTGTTGTCTTAATTTAATAATCTAATATGTCTTTTAGGGGTCACAATTTTGTAGTGTATTAAATAGGTCCCCTGATATGACTCATTAACATTGGCAATAACAATAGGTTATTTTTATAAAAATTAAAATTTTAAGTATTTTATTGATATTTTTTTGTAGTTTTAATTAGTATTACAAAATTAAATAAAATCCATATTTTTAAAAGATTTATCCTTATATAAATTAATTTATATTATCTTAATCATTTTTCTTAATGGTAATTAGGTATACTAAAATAGACTTTGGAATGTATTAGGCAATTCATACAACTTAATTTTAATAATAAAAAATTAGGTTTTTGAATTTTTCGATTTGACTAGTGAATAACTAAAGAAATTAGATCGGAGATAAAAGAGAGAGAAAAAAATTCAAAATGTTTCTCATAGGTTCTCAATTATTTAACTATTTTTAAGGCTTTAGTGAATAAGAGAGAGAGAGAGAGATTTGAAAAGAAAATTAACAAAATTCATTTAAGTCTAAAAATTAGTTATAACTTCCT
>JAOQMS010000007.1:25664864-25678451 GCA_027563885.1 Erythroxylum longipes
TTGTGATAAAAGACAGCAGTAAAACAAAGTCAATTATTATTGTTATTATTATTATTATTATTATTATTATTATTATTATTATTATTATTATTATTATTAATTAAATTCCTTATGTTGAATTAATGTTGAATTTGCCGGAAGTCTTCGCCGCCTGTCCATCGCTGTCCAATCAGCCCTGGCTCCAGGAAATTTCTGACTCCGCCACTGATTCAAATCATAAATTCACATATTTAATAAAATATTAAATAATCATAACAATAACTAATAATATCTTACAAATGTCAACAGCAATAAAATCACTAAAAATAATTACAACAAAATAAAAGTAGCACCAATCAAACAATAATATCATATTGCAAAACACCAAGATAATTATAGTAACAAGCATATGGATGATAATTAAAAACAATTTCTACACACAGTTCTAAATGTAAAATCATTAATAATAGTATTAAGATTAATATTCTCCAACAAATCCTTCTCGATACATAAAATAACTAAATCATTCAACCTTTCTTATGATAATGATGGCCTCATGTAGGTTTTCAATAATTTTAACTTTAAGAAACTTCACTCAACTGATGCTACAATCACAGGTAGGTTCAATAGAATTTGATAAGCAATTGAAACATTTAGATAACAATCTGCAACTTTAATAAATTCAAGAATTTCAACAAATGACATTAGCTTATTTCACAAAGTCATTTGTAATATTTTTACTTTAGAAAAAATCATCTAAATCCACATCTGACACATTATCATGAGAAATAATTGTTGTAAAATTAGTGCAAAATTATCTTAGTTCATTATTAAGAACCTCAACTTTTTTGAATTAAGTAAGAATCTAAAAATACCTTAAATTATTATTAATTGTTCAAATTTATCTTTCAACAAAGCAATTGTTATATCTACAATAACTAGAAGTGCAAAAAGAGAGGTAGACCATTATATATGGCAAATAAAGATATGATAGGCTAATGAATGTATACATTCTATTAAGAAAATATCAAATATTACGAAAATGCCACAATAATTATCTTTTTAAAATTTTTAGTATATACTTTTAGATTAATGCCCATTCATTCTAATCTAATCACTTGTGGAGCTCACTATAACTTAGTTCATCCTACATGAGATCTTATCTTACTCATGTAAAAGTTTAGAATTTTTTAAAAATTTTACTCGCCAAAAATCATCAATCTCACACGAGGGACCATCGAAGCCTTTTATTGAAAGCTAAAGTTTTGGCGAAAAGTTAAAGATTGAAATTCCAATCATATATTATGATCAAATATTATTATACTAATAAAATATATCGTTGTTAAAAAAGACGTTAGCATATATCTCAATTGATGGTTAGGACACAACTTCTCTTTAACTTTATTCAATAAAGCTTGAAATTCAAAATAAGAAAATCAACCATATATTTTTTTCTTTTCAATTACTACAACATAAAGTGTCAAGAAACCTTTGAGTATATATAAACATCTTGAAGCAGATTTATCAATGTTTTAAAAATCGCACCGAATATCGAATCGGTTGAAGGAAAGGTTTAAGGTTTAGAGGTTCAACCGATAGTGAGCCACTATAAAACTGCTATATAATAAATAAAAACTAAAACTTATAAGAATAAATAAAAATAAAATATTTTATTGAAATAAAAAATACACCAATGTCTATTACTATATAATGAACTAAAAATAAAAATATGAGTCTAATATAAAATTTAAAATAACAATAAAAATCAAAATTGTATTTCTGAAGGAGATTGTGTCTTATCATCGTTAAAAACTCTAATTCTCCAACGTTATTTAAAGATTCGTAAACTACGCTTTCATCCAAAGTATTTGCATCAACTTTTTCTACTGCTTTAAATAAGTTAATTCTGATTATGTAAACATCTAAAAACAGAAGTTGTTACAACAAATTAAAACATGAGGTATAATTTCTCGCATTGGCTCGCTAACCAATTTTAATGGAGAACCCGATGAAGGACTAGTTTTATGCTTAGAAGTGCGTGGAGAACCAGAAGTAACTTCTGGGTGAAAGTGGAGGGACATTGCCAGTAGCAAATAAGGAGGGTAACGAATTGCCTACACTGGCATTAGCATTAGCTGAGACGCCAAGAACATTAATCAGGTTGCCAGACTTTGCAGCATTAATTAATTTCACATGCACTCGTGTCAACAGTAAGAAACACTAAACAAGATAAATAAATTCCACAAATAGTCCAAAATAGGAAATTTTAGTTTAAAAAAAGGGAATCTAATCCAAAACATGGATTAGAGCCAAGTATTTACTATAAAATCCGTTTCACCAACAAAGAAAAAAAGCTAATTGAGTACCCATAATGCTGTATAAGTCAACAAATGTGGCAAGAATTTATATTTATTGAAAACACCTGTGCGATAGTGTCTGGACGTGAAAGCCATTGAGAGAACAAGTCCTCAGCGAGTTGAGGCTGGCTTTGAGAGCAAAAGGACAAAACATCAGGAAGTTTCAAAAGTTGAGGGTCTAAATAAGTATCATTTCCACCCATCGTCTCAATCTTCATAGCAATTCTCAAATCTTAGTTCTTCAATTCCTCACACACAACTTAAGCGGACAAAACTAGAGAGTATCAAACTGAATAAATAATCATAAGAAATGAAGGTGTGGTCTAGCGCAAATTCTTATATGGCGAAAGCCCTAGAAGTAACCAAAGTATGGAAATCTGGAGACAAGGCATAAGTGAATTGGATTTGGAGATGTCTGAGAGTTGGTAAAGATCGAAACATACAAGACAATTAGTTACATGGAAAACCCAGAGACAGCAAGACGAGTTCGTCTATTAATTAACCGGTTCATTAAAAGGTCAGTTGGTTCTCTCATAAACAGGCTGAGTTTTATATACAATGGTTATTAATTGGAACCGAACTGGACAACTGATCGATTCAGACTGTTTCTGGTTTGACCGGCTAGTCCGGTCTAGTTTTTAAAACCTCGAGATTTATTTACTTTTCAATTTCTACCCCTTTTCATGAATAGATTTATTAACTTTTAAAATTTTAACTATTTTAATAAATAGATTTATTAATTTATTAATTTTTAACTCTTTTAATAAATGGGTCCCTATGAATCTAGGCCCTGGACAAGTTTCATTCCCACCCTTACCCAGGACTGATACTAACTGTTGAGATACAAAAACAAAAGGGAGCCCATCTATAGACCTACAAAGCTTAGATGTTACTATCAAAAGGAAGGAAAACCCATCTAAAAGCCCGTAAATGTGTTAGGATCAACAACCACAAACACATACTAATAATAAATTTGTAGGAAAGAAAATTAAATGACACGATATTTTTATGTGGTTCAGCAATATAACAATGTCCACAGTTGCATTAAGAATTTTATTCTTTCTTATCTTGTGTTGTACAATGGCAAAATACTAGGACTTCTCACAATCTAATATATAAACTGAACTGTACCCAGACTATAGTAAAATATGGAAGCAGAATCTTACCACACTAAGAAACTAATTCATTTTTTATATCTCTAAATATTATTTCCTACTATAAATAATATACAACTCCTAGTAATACAAGAAAACTAAATTTTCCTATCAGGCTCCTCTTCTCAGCAATATCTCACTTAGAGAATAGTGTTTAGACCAAGAAACCAATATCTTGCCCATGCATCTTGAACAACCTTCGAGCACCTGACGTGATAACACCTCTACCATTAAATATAAAGGCTAATTGAAGTATTGCATAACCTCAACTTTTTCAGTGTCAACATAAATAAGGAGCATATCTATTGGATTCTTTGAACCCAAAATCTTCCTCAAACACAATACTCCTTCTTTAACCAAATTCTGAGTGAAGTGATACTGCATCCTATGTATTTAGTCATGAAATGAAACACTGGGTTCTTCATAAGTTGTAAAGCACACTGGCTATCACTATAGAACACATTGTCATATTGCTTCTTGCCTATCTCCTCTAGAAAACTTCTCAACCTAACCTTCTCACTCTTCCTCTATAGTTGACATGGAAACATCCTTCTATAATTTAGACATCTAAGTCATAGTTGAATCGTCTATAGAGAAGATATATCCTGAAGTACTCTTACTAGTGTCAAACTCCCCACTAAGATAAGCATCAACGAATATTCCAATTTCACTTTGCTCTTGCCAAAGCAAAGTGCCATACTAGAAGTACCTTTTAATTACCTCAATAGCCATTTTATAGCTTCCCGATGTGTTTTTCCTAGATTTGACATAAACCTACTCCTAACTCTAACTGCATATGCTATATTTGGTTTATAGTATACATCAAGCTACCAACTGCAGAAACTTATGGTACCTTTAACATATATTCTCGCTTCTCTATATTTTTAGGTGACTGTTCCTTGGATAATTTCATATGACTTATCAATGGAGTGTTCTTACACTTAGCATTGTTATGGAAAAATCTACTTAACACCTTCTTAATATACTGTTCCTCAGATAACTTCAACGTTCCAGCTGGCCTATTTCTAGAAATTATCACACCAGGTATCGATTTTACTAGACCCAAATCCTTCATCTCAAATCTTCCAAACAACTTCTTTAAATTATCAATCTACTTGATGCTAGAATCTACAATCAACATATTGTCTATATAAAAAAAGTAAAATAATATAACTATCATTAAACTTCTTAAAATAGGAACAGTGATCTATGTCACTTCTTTTAAACCCACTTCTGCACATAAAACATCAAACGTTTATACCATTGTCGTAGAGCATGTTTCAAACTATACAAACTCTTATTCAACTTGCAAACCAAATGTTCCTTTCTTGAAACCTCATAGCTTTCTATTTGTTGCATGTATATATCCTCCTCTAGGTCACCATATAAAAACACCATTTTCACATCCATTTTCTCCAAATGTAAATCTTCAAATGCAATAATACTTAATAAAATTCTAATAATGATTAGCTTTACTATAGGAGAAAATATCTCATTATAATTAATCCCCTTTTTATGAGTATCCCTTAACTATTAATTTTGCCTAGAATCTCATGCTACTAGCACATTTATAAATCTTCTCAATGCTAGTTAAGGTGTAACTAGCTCTATCCTAATAGCAGTAACTTTTTTGTGGGACCTTGTTGTAATATCATCCTTTGTGATTTCTTGCAATTTCACCCTTTCAAGCATTTCTCCCATTTCACATGTATGATTAGAACTTTTACCATTCCTGTCTTTATACAAGGTTCTCTAATTAAAATTCATGTCATAGTATCTCAATATTTTCCTATTTTTGTCATCCCAAAACTAGTCCCTAAACTTATCATAACCATATCTAATAAAAAAATATCTCATAACCTAAGGATCAAGTTTCTCTCTCTTATGAAAGTCAACATATTTGTAAGCCACATAGTCAAAAGTTCTCATGTGTGAAATATTTACCTCTTTTCCTAACCAAACCTATTTTAGAATCTTGAAATTCAAAGGAATTAACTATCCTGTGTTTATCAAGTATGTTGCTGTACTTATTGCATTTGCTCAGAACATTTTTGGTAACCCGCATGAACTTTCATGCTCTTCACTTGCTCATTCAACATTTTGTTCATTCTTTCAGTTACCCTATTTTGTCTAGCCTTTTTAGGAATCGTATTGGTCCATTTAATCCTACTATCAACCCAAAACTTCTTTAATTCTATCTTGTCATATTTCCTTTCATTATTAGATCTCAATCATTTGATCTTCTTCTTAGTCTGATTCTCAACCTCAGACTTCCACTTTTTTAAAATGGAAAATAAACCAAATTTATTTTCATAAGATTTCCTACTATTATCATCAATGAAGGTGACATAGTATCTCGAGCCTCCAAGAGATGTAATGATTAAAGGTTGCCACACATCTATATGCAGTAGCTTCAACTTCTCTACCTTTAGACATCTTCCTACCTTTGAGAAACTGTTTTTCTTCTACTTTTCATAGACACAAATCTGAAAAAAGTCCAGATTAATTGATTTTAAACCTAGAAAAGCTCCCTTTAAATCTAAAATCTTCATCCCTTTCTTTCCTGTATACCTAAGTCTATCATTTTATAACTTTGAACTATCAACATTAGCTACAATGACTATGTTCAAACACCTTGTCGTAGTGTATAATGTCCCTGTTTTAGTCTGCTATACTATAATCCTAACATTTATTGCATCTCTAAATGTTTTCATATACCCAATATTATCTAGCTAACCCACTAAGATCAAATTTTTCTTTAAGTATAAAATGTACTTAACATCCTGTATCTTTTACTTCTCCAAACAAGAGGTCTTAATAACACATTCCCCTTCATAAAAATTTCCAGATGCTTATCATCAGTAAGATAAACCTTCCTGGATATTTGAAATTTAAAATTTCTGAACAACTCTCTACACAGAGAAGAATGATGACGCTTTAGAGTCCAAAACCTAAGAGTCAAAGGGGCTGTCAATTCTTAGAACAAAAACATCCTTTATTTCCTCCATTGAATTCGCATAATCATTTTCCTACTACCACTGATTATTTTTCTTCTTTGGCATTGGACAATCCCTTTTGAGATGACCCTTATCATCACAGTTCCAGTAAAGAACATTACTTCAACTTTTTAACTTCCCTCACCTTTAGATTTTGACTTGTCATATGTATTTTGACCCCATTGCTTATTGCTTCCCTTTACCTTAATGCTCAAGGCATTCCTAAAAGATTCTCCTAATTCCCTCCTATAAATACTCTCATTGAGAATTGTATACCAAGCATAAATTAGCTTTAGTTTTCTTTACCATTACAAGTACTAATTGCAAAAACAAAAGTATCCTAAATGCAGGGTAGAGAATACAATAAAATTAGTTCTTAAATTTCATTGTCAAAATTAATCTCTACAGAACTTAGTTATCTGACAATCACATTAAATTCATTAATATGATCAACACCATTACTACCATCAGACATCTTAAGGTTAAACAACCTCCGCATCAAAAGTACCTTGTTGATTGTCAATGGCTTCCTATAAGTGTTGGTAAGCCTTTAACAATCATGTGGTGGTCTTCTTGTTCATAACGTTAAATGCAACATCCCTGCCCAATGTCAACCAAACATCACCTAACATTTACCTGTCTAGTATATCTCACTTGGCCTTTGCCGTAAAATCTAACTTCTTCTTACTGAGAGAGGTGTAGATAATCTTCAATATGCTATCTTCCAAAACCCAAAATCCTTCTTATTAGACTTTTTTATTTTTCACCTTCTCGTCCTTTATTGTTGTAAATCTTATGATTTCGTAATCTTTGTCTGATACCAATTGTTAGGATCAATAGTTATAAACATATAGTAATAATAAATTACAGGAAAGAAAATTAAATGACATAATATTTTTACATAGTTCAGTAATGTGCTAACATCCGTGATCGCGCTTAGAATTTTATTGAGAACTTATAATAGAATATGGAAACCAAATCCTACCTAGGCTATAATCAAATATGGAAACAAAATCTTACTCAGATTAAGAAATTAATTAAAATTCCATTTATCATATTATTTCTTACTTGAAATAAAATACAACTCCAAATAATACCAGGAAACTAAATATTCCTATCAGGCTCCACATCCTAACCAAATAAATTCAAATAATGAGTGAAAGTGACGTGTGTCATAGTGACTTATTCATGTACAAAGAAATTGAAATAAATTTTCGAAATTCTTCATGCGGCAATCAAGCTTATATTGTAAAGTTTAACTCAATCTTTCCTTCATGATCGTTGACCAACAATTTCATTTATTTCTAAATACCTCACATCACTTGTGCTTAAGTTTTTCACTACTCTCTTACAACATAAGTGTTTTACACAAATAATAAAAAGGGACAAACAAGATGACAAAGCCAACCTTTTATTGATCAGATCTCAAAGATACAATGTAAAGGAACTTGAGTCTAACTTAAAGAACTCTACAAGAACAATGCCCAAAAGAACTCCCTACTTGAAGCTCTCACGAAGAATCCTAAATCTCTCAACTCTCGTACAAATAAACTACAAAGTATGAATTTATATAGGTTTACAAGAACTTAAGGACTAACTAAGCTAAAACTATCCACTTTCTCCGGTAACTTCACCAAAGTAGTGGGGAGATTCCACTTCATCCACTAACTCCACTAAGTTAGTGGGAATGTATCCATTTTGGACCATTAGCTCCACTTTTGCATATAGGATAAGTGTCTAGAAGATGCTTATCCACTACTATGTCATCTGACCCACTTTTCCACTACTCAAAGAAGTGCTCCATATTGTCAATCATGTGCATTGGAGTTATTGACAATCTTTCTGTCTCCTAAAAATATAGCAGCAAGAAGTAAGTTACCAACTCAGCAAAGGTAACCTGACCGTAACCTTAAATTAAAACAACTAAATATATGTTGAAAATAGTCAAATGATAAATAATACATATAATACTAAAATACACAGGCAATACTTAACGTATTTAGGCACTCAATAAACATCTAGAATTTTATTATCATATTAATAATAATATTTTTATTAGTTATTACCATTTATATTTTACCTCTTTATTAATTCAATTAACTAGGCGCTACTCCACCTAGTAGGCTTATATTCAATGGTCTATCAACTCATCTCTACTAATCAAAATCACTCACTAAATAGAAACGTAATCAGATGTGTAAATATTGGCACAGGGTACTTTAATCCCTCGATCTAATCTAGTACTCTGATACCATTTCAGTACCTAGTCATCGACATAGGATATCCTTAGGACTTAGGATATTCCTGTACCACTTTAGTACCTAGTCATTGATATAGGGCATCCTTGGGACTAAAGATGCCCTAGTACCTGCTTTACGGATAGATACTTAGCCACAAATCACTCATATCTCAACAACCCATCAATTTATAACTATCAAATATAGCCTATCCTAGGCAAGCCATAGATTCACAACTTTCACAGTCTATTCTTAAACCATTATAAACTAGTCTCTATCTAATTTTATGAACGTTATTTATTTTACCCTAATATTCTTAATCATACATATGCATAACTGAAAGTTATAAACATCATATCTTTTCCCAAATTATCAAATGATACATATCATAACATGTGACTAAATATAAACACTGAACATTTTGTATCTTGTCAATTATTTATTTCATAAATTAAATATTTAAAAATTCATATAATTCATATTTCACATTGTTAATTATTAATCATTAATTTAATTAATTAATTATAATTATCTAAAATATGATTTACCATAAAATAATTTATTAATAACAAAAATTCACAATTTTATAAAGTGTACACAAATATATCAATGTTATCTTTACTTGATTTTTGGACTTAACTATTTTGATTAGTCCAATGTACTCCCCAATTCGTCCGCTGGACCTATACAAAGTTCTATACAAAGTTCTATACGTTTCTAATAAAATTTTGGGTTGTTAATCTCTACAATTTTGTCTCTACGGAAAATATGGAGAAGAAGAAAAAGAATGGACCATTTTCGTTGGTTTTCATACGAACCACCTATTCAACTATATATATATATATATATATATATATATATATGGGTAGAGTTAGGTTTTTCTTGGGCTTTATATCCTCAGACGGTTACATATCTTTCAACCTCCTTATCTAATTTAAGTGCCATCTTGCACCCTCGGGCTTAAGATGATTAGTTGCTTCATCATTTTTTGGTCTTACATTTAAATCTTGCATCTCATCTAAGAGTTTCACCAATATGCACCAATATATGTCAACCCTCACCTACTCTTAAGTTTTGGTCGATGATTTCTATTCTCCTTATCTACTCACAAGTCTTTACCTTGTTCTATCAACTTTGATGTTAAGCATCAGCCAAGGCTCACCAATACTTGGACAATATTGCAACTTGAACTTAGGGGTCTAATAACGTGGGTGATCCTAATAAAGTAAGGTTCATAAGAGAAAAATCGAACTTTGGATCCATGCTTTCAAAGTTGTTGTCTCACAAATTTAAATTTGAGAGTTTATAGAAGATTCTAAGAGTGAGAAAGAAGGAGAGGTGAAGAGTCAGACGGTGAAAAAGAGAAAGAGACTAAGAGAGTCAATAGAGGTCCCATTTATTTTTTATAGTGGAATACATTACTATCCATTGAGTTTCATACTAACAATAATAAATCTTTAACAAATATTTTTAAAAATCATGTCATTGCTTGCCGAAATTCTAATGATTTAGATCTCATAAATTTTAAAAATATTAATTTTTATATAGTTTAAATGTCGAAGTCTATCTTATGTTTTTATATTATGCTCCACAATTATAAAACACTATACTTTATAATTTCCTATAAATCAATTATTTTTTTTATTTAATATGAGTGTGAATATTCATAAAAAAGAGAGGTAAGAATGAAAATAGAATAACTATTTTGAGTTAGGTCACTGATTACGTAATTAAACACATTGAGATACTATTTTTGGGAATGACAAATAAGTCCAAGCCTAAGTCTCCACATATGCTCGATCCGAGTTAATTAGAGTTTGAATCCAACTTAATTCTTTTTATTTTTGGCCTTTTGATCGAATTTGTATTTGGACTTCACAAACCGACTCAGATCCAAACTCGGCCATATATAAAAGGTCATAGATTTTGACTTCTCTTCTTTCACTCTCTGTTCCCTGTCATTTATTCTTTGCTCTCTGCCACTTTTAATTTCATCCATCTATGCATAGAGCAAGAAATTCGGGATAGTTAGCTCAAAAATTTCAACCTATTTAGCAAAAAAAGTGACGAACCTATTCTATTTTTACGATAAAAATTAAAAGACAATGTTTTGTTAATTAGAGCTAAAATTAAAGATTAATGAAGTAATTATTGAAATCTCAATTGACTTCAACTTTAGAAGGTGACAAATAAGAAATTGATTTAAGCCTAAAAAATGAGAAAGTAGATTTAGTAAAACCCCTGCCCGAGGACTTAAGAAAAGGTCAAATCTACAAGAAGCAAATACCATAGATTAAAGCTTGCAAGAAACACTTGATTAAAGATGAGATAGACTAAAGCTTCTAAGTATGCATGATGCTCTGAATAAAATCTATAAGATGCCTTGATATTGTAATTAGTAAAATAGGCATTACAATGTCTATAAAAGGCACTAAATTTACGAGGAGATAGACGATCTTTTCTTTAAGATTTTCTCCTTTACTATTCTCCCTCTCCTGAGTATTCTTTGCTTTTGTTCTCCTTCTGTCTTTATCCTAAAACTCTCTTTTCTTGTGCTCTCGTATATTCTCTTCTCCTTAGGAAAGCCTTGTAATTCTCTTTTCTTATTTTAAAACACATCAAGATCTTCTTCTTTCCTTCATAAAACCATGTAATCATGACCTTATTCTTTTCATAAAACCCACAAAACCATTGCTTGATCACAAAACCATCATATCCTTAAAGATTTTTATGGTTCATAATATTTTATTGAAATGAAATTGAATTATCTTATTTTATCTTTGTTATTATTTTCATTTACTTTTGTTTTTGTTATAAATATTATAATTGATAACAGACTAATTTTGTCGCCCATCAAATTATAATGTTCATTATTTATTTTGTACTTTATTTTATGCAAACTAACATCTAATCTAACAATATAACTTTTCTATTTTTGCTATTAACAATTAATAACACCTAACACCTAATATTTATATTTATATTTTATTATTAAATGGTTGGTAAAAAATCACTCTCTATTTTATTTATTGCTTTATTGTTTTCCTGCTTCTTGCTTTGTTAAATGTTTTCATTGTTTATTATTATCTGTAATTTTTGGATATTTACTAAAATGATAATTAAATAGATTAAATAACGAATACTCTAGGCTAAAGGAATAACATGCATACTATTATAAAAATAACAATAATCAAGTAATATCATAAATTAGAGCTAATAAAATACTTCGCAAAGTCGTTAAGAAAATAATTAAAATTATACATAAGAAATTAGAGACATTATCAAGATCCTAAATTCTTTAGCCTTAAATATTTGTATTGTTGGGAAATCAAGACGGGATCCAGTCCTGACCGCAGTAGAATAATTATAAAACTTTTTTGTATTTTGATTTTCTAAAATCCAAGATCAATTTAATTCTATAAAATGATTAATAGATAAATTATAATAAAGCAGGAACCATAATTTATACCTTATTTCGAAGCTTGATCCTTATCTTGTCGTATTCCTTAAATCGTTTTTGAAATCGATCCATTTCAACCATCGTAACAGTACAAATATTCGGCTTTTAACAGTATCTACAAAATAGATTGAGAGAACTCTGTAACTTTTATAGAAAGGGTTAAGCAAGAAATGATAGTTCCATTAGAACTTAAACCTATTTATAATAGGTTTTGGTTGTTTTAGTAATTTAATTGAATTAAATTTTAATTTCAATTAAATTTTAATTAGAATTACAAATAATTCCAATTAAATATTAATTATGTCCAAATAAGATTAATATCCCATATTAATCCTTATTTATTAAATATCTCATATTTAATTATAAAGTTTTTTAAACTTTACAATCAAGTCTAACCTGATTAAAATATCTTTACTCTCTTTAACTCATTCTTTATGTGAGACCCATTAGGTTCCAAATTATATTAGTAGTGATTATAAAATATAATTTTAACTCATAATTAGAATTAGATAAATTAAAACTTCTTTTAATTTATCTTTAATTCTCCAATTAAACAATTTATAATCATATATCAAGATTGACGTATAGCAACCCTTCATGACCACCCAAATATTTAGGAATGTCAAAGTAGTTTTGACTAATCTTTTCGTGCATAATTTTTTCGTATAATTCAATCATTTCATCATATAATGTTTCGAATAGATATAAATTATGAAATTAATGTCTACTCTATTTTTAGTCTAATCATATTAGTTTTATGTCATTAGCTATTGATTCAATAATGACATTTGTAAACTATTTACAAAGCATCATTCTACATTGGATAAGGATTTCCCAAATCAATACTGTTGGAGCCCGTTTCCGGACCCCAACTTTCATGCAGAATATCATAGAACGTGAGCTTTTTCCAAAACCAAACACCTTGACCATTATCGGGTCATCTTCTCAAAGCTCCCCTTTCTAAATTCAGCAACTCGAAAAACCTGAAGGAACAGCATTGGCGAGTCCACACTTTACATATATACATGCTTCGGAGTTGTCGGTATAACTTTTGCTATAGACATCCAATTTAGGGTTTCTTTGGATAGTGTGAAAGAGGATTTCAAGAGTTACAACTTTTATGAAGACCTCGAAGGCCAATTATATCTTCTGGAGGGTCAAAAATAAGGCAGAAGATAAGTATGAATAGTAACCAAGACGATGTCGTGAACAGAACATAGACAAAATCTATGAACAGTAACACAGACGGATTCTTATGAACAGTACCACAAACGAAGTCTGTGAACAGTAACACAGACGGATCCTTGTGAACAGTACCACAGACGAAGTCTGTGAACAGTAACAAAGACGGATCCTTGTGAACAGTACCACAGACGAAGTCTGTGAACAGTAACACAGACGAAT
>JAOQMS010000007.1:25678551-25688634 GCA_027563885.1 Erythroxylum longipes
TTCTTTTAACCTTAAGTCATCTTCCAAAAATACCCTTATGTACCTTACAACATCCATACTTTAATTCCATCAATCCACTTGAATCCTCCTAAACTTGACCTAATAGTTAACCTTAATCAAAATAATTTATCTAACAATGCCAAAATTCATTCAAATCATGTTTACTAAAAAAAAAATTGAAGGCCCAACAAATACCAATCGAGCATAACGGAACATTCTCCCTAATTACTTTAGAGTGATGAATCATATCTCAACCACACAACTATCTCTATATAGTTCATGCTACATATAATGATTATCGATTGACCGAGCCATGATTAAATAGGTCATAAGTAGTATCAAAACATAGCAATTCCTATACAAAATAACTTTGGAGACCTTAAGTCAAATGATCACTTATACAATCATCATAATGAGAATTCCATAGACATATAAGTAATGTTCCAAATGGATTTCTCGTATTGGGTCTGTTTAGTGAACTTATTCTCTAACAAACACCCACACGTTTACTTAAGTATCTCCATACTTTGGCCTATAAGATTGGCTACTTCCTTCATAGGGAAAAATATAACACGTACTAGTTTTTTTACATTTTATTAATGTTCAATCTTAATAGAACAATGACTAGGAACAATTTAGGGATAATAAATAAATGTAATATGAATATTATAATTATAATTTCATTTGCAATGTACAATTATCCTATGAACTTTATCATATACATCTAAACATGTACATGATAAAGTATGCCTTCAAATAATTGTCACTAAACTACAACCAAACTTATTGGTTGTGGGACATAAATCAACATGTATGACATGCACTCTTAAAATAAGAAAAAATTAAACAAAAAATTAGTCCCATTAAGACAAGAGTTTAACAAATTAAAACAATTATTATCTCAATCATAAACAATAATAATTAAGAAATCATGCTTTTAAAAAATAAATCTTATTGTAAGAAAAATAGTTTTAAAAATTTATTAGTAAATATATTTAACATAAAACTATAAATATTGTCTAAAGCCTATATTTTAAAAACAATGCTTAGGTTTCTACTTTATTTCTTCAGATACTTACAGTTCTTCCATTGATACATTTATTAATTATTAATAATATATTACAAGTCTAGTGTAAAAATAAATTAAGTCTTTCCCTAAATTTTATTTATTATTAATGAAACTAATAAGTAAAACAATTAATTCCTTAATTTTATTTATAATCTATATTGCAATACATAATTAATAATTAATTTGAATTATTTGTAATATGAATAAATTAAATTGTAAAATTCTTATTACTTTTATTAATTTATCATATTTACATATTATTACTTATTTCAAAAAGTGTAAATCAATATTTTACTGTGTAATACAAATTTATTTTATCAATAACTAATTATATATTAATTTTCATATTTTTAATAATTAATAATAAAATAATAAATTTAGATTTTTATTTTATTGAGTAATAATACTAATAAATGAGATTATCAATTTATTTTTCTTTTATAATTTACTTTATATAAGTAATTCATAATTAATTTGATTGATTGTTAACAAAATAAAATTATAAAATATTGTTTTTATTTATCATATTTACAAACCATTACTATTTCATTTTATTAATAATAAACCACAATTATTTTTAAATTTTTATAATAGTAATTTACATATTTCATGTAATTTTTATTTATTATAAAGTAGTGCTAATAAGTAAATTGAATAATATTTATATTTCATTATAATTCTTAATTTTAGTGTTAGTCAATATTTATTAATTTTTGATTGTATCATCTGTTATATTGGGTGCCAACATTAATTAATTTTTGTATTATATTAGTCGATTGGAGTTATAAATTTTTATATCTTATTGATACGCAAAATTTAGTACTAATACTTTTTTTTTGTCATATAAATCTACTAGATTTAGTACAAGCACCCGTTGATAGTTTAACAGAAATTCGACTCATTTGGTTCAAAAGTGAAAAGGCCTAGTTATTGGAAGACCCAAAAGTAGTTAACTAAATAGCCAGGAATTCATGGCCACAGGAATTGTCATAAAAGTCTAGGATTTGGAATTCAGGGCATGATGAAGGTGTGATAAGCAGTTAGTCAAATTTTGGACACGATAGGAGTAAAGTTGGGAGTTGAGGAGCTATAGAGACGCTTAAGGCAGTTGCATCTGTGAAGGTATACAAACGCATCACTAAGAAGAAAAGGACATACAACGAAAACAAAAACAAAACCCTCTCATCATTTTAAGTTCTCTTTGTACTTTGTTACTCATCTTTTACTTTAATCAATTATTCTTTTAAATCAAATTTCATTCCAACACTTTTTAATACTTTGGCAGTTTACAATTTTATTCTCTAATTTTTTTAAAGCCTAACTATATCGTTAATAAGAAGTCATGTGTAATATTGGGAGAATTCCTCCTTAACATGCTCAAATTCTAGGTAGATCATAAAAGCAATCAACAACATTGCCTTTAACTAAGTCTCTAGTTGGAGAGAATTTGAAATCGCCGAAACTATTAATAAGAAATGATGTTGTTTATGCCAACAATATTTTAGATTTAAAGTCTAATTTGACCTCTATAATTGAAGCAATCAAAATGTTGACAAAGAAGATGAAAAGATTTCTGTAGCTTTCATATAGGTTATTACACATAATTCTCCTTCTTTAGCACGGTATATTTATGAAGTGCTCAGGGGACAACTTATAGGAATGACAATGGGTCAGCCCTTGTCAATTTTTTTAGATTAAAAATATATAATAATTTATTTTTTTAATTGGATTCAGATCTTGATTACCCAGGCTCAGGCTTACCCGATGCCCAACTCTTTAAGTAAAATGATGTTATTTTTCTTAAAATAATTGAGTCTTGAGTCAGTCTAGTCCTGGGCCTGACCTATGGACCAACCTATTAAAAATAATTAAATTTAGGCCTATGGGCTAAAAATTGTCATCCCTAAAAATACACCAAATGCAATGAAAGTTAGTGAGAGTAATCATCTTCCAGCTTCTTCCATAGAGTATGTTCCTCTTTATAAAAGAGAGGATAATCCTATTGCACCTACGTGCATTAATCCTAGAAATAGTTGACATGTTATTAGGTCTGAAACTCCCAGAGGATAGGGATTTGGTCTTGAAGTTGAAGCTAATGGACTAAATTATGGGTTAATGGGCAACCTTTTGACTATAAACCATAATCTTGTTATTGGTTCTCCTTAAAAGAGATTTCAAGTTGATATGGAATGTGTTAAAGAAGTTGTTTAAGAACTATATGGGCCTGGTTTAAGATATATTAGCCACTCAAAATTTTGTAAGCCTTATTTAGAGCATATTGATCACAAGAATCCTTATCCGTATGACTACAAGATTCCTAAATTTAATTTGTTTTCTAGTGAATATAGTCATTCAACTATTGAGCACATTGCTAGATTCACCATTTAGTATAATGAATTAGCTAATTATGAAAATTTCAATAATTTCAAGCTTAGGTTGTTTCCAAACTCATGAACAGTCACGACTTTCTCCTAGTATACTTTGCTACCCAAGAATTATGTCCTTTGGTGGATTGAAATAGATTGTTTTATACTCAATTTTCCTATATTGATCCTAAATTCAGTATAGCTGAATTATCTAGAGTTACTAAAAAAATAACGAGAATGTAAACATGTTCATTGCTCTATTCAAGAGAATGGGGACTTAATATTGGATTGCACTCTTATAGACTAAGTAAGTAGTTAGCTCAAAGGAGCCTTGATAATGAACTTCGAAAAAAATTCCGAAGTATGAAATTTTGTAATTTTTATAAATTGGAAGCAAAAGCATCTGCATTTGAATAACTTCTTACGGAAGAAGGGAATTAGAAAAAATATTCAATTAGTATTTATTTTATGGAAACAAGTCCATATGACTCAATAGTGGCTGAAGTTAATATCCTTGAAACTTGTGTTTACCCTGCTTGAAAGCACAAATCACTCAAAGTAAAAGAAAAAAGATTCAGGCATTGACAACTCAGATTCAATACACTTTTGATACCTCCAAAATATAGATAATCTTTGATTTCTTGTTGAAGGAAAAGTTCATTATTTTACTATCAGAGCAAAGGATTCCCAAAAAGGAAAAAATTTGAGGGAGGGACTACTATAAGTACCACAATATAGTCGCATAATGAATTCATTCTGGGAATGTAAAGATGTTATTCAAGATCGAATCAACAAGGAAATTATATTATTTACTGAAGCTCACCAAACCATGTTAATAGGTGAAGATCTATTTTCACCAATAACAACTGATAATGCAACTAAGTTTGATCTTTGTCTTTTAATGGATGTCAAGAGGAAACTAAAGATTATAGAGGATAATCTTGTATTTAACCTCTATGGTGACAGCCATAAATTCAGGTACTTGTATTTTCATTCCCAATTATAGTTTTTCTAATGCTAAGAATGAGAATCATCAAATTCCTAGAATCCAAAAGAAAGTGGAAATTGCAAGACAAAATCACAAATCAAAGTTCTCTCAAATATTCAAGCAAAGATATAATGTTTGAATTCTAAGCTTTCAACATAGGCAACCTTAGTTTATAGTACAACCTCAGGTGCCTCCATCCCATCAATGATATGGAGTTAGGCATTCCAAGAATCTGATACCTTTAACCATAACTTAAAAGAGAAGACTTCATTAATAGAAAGTTGCCATTAGGTTCAAAAGAAGCAGGCCATTAACATTTGAGAAACCCATCCCAAGGAAGTCACCTTTCATAAGGCCTGCCTCTTCTAAGAAGAGTAATTTGAACCCAAATAACAAGAAAGAACAAGTAGAATTCACTAGTGAAAGGTAGAATGAGTTAAAGGAAAAACATGATCCTAAATTTCATAAGGATTCGCCCTAATTTGAAAGTTAGAATGAAGATCTTAATAAATTCTTTACAGTAGGAGAAATTCCTATTCAGTTGTCATTTGTTATTTCTTTTGTAGAGCTTCTTCCCTCGTTTAGGAAAACTCTTGAGAAGAAAGTAGAATCCTTACCTGAGGGAAGAGAATGCAAGGTATCTATTTTGGCTATGGTTCTAAGAATTCCAGAGAAAGCAGTGTTAGAAAACCTGGCTAAAAGCATTGCTCAATATATAAGACCTTTGTACATTAAAGCTCATATTAGTGATAGACTATCTACAAAAGTTTTTGATGATAATAGGTCAATAGTAAATATTATGTCAACTAAAATGATAGATGTTTTAGTAAAAACAATAAAAATTTGATCCCATTGGAGGTCTTTTTTACTTCATTTACTGGTGAAACTACTAAGGCATGTGGAATTCTCTGTATAAATGTCACAGTAAGAGGGAAGTCCTCGTTGGCAGCCTTCTTCATCATAGACACATATGTAAGCTACTAAGTTTCGTTACGGAAAGGAGACAAGGTGGAAATTATTTGGGTTGATTCTCAACCTTTCCGTTTTAAAGTAGATGCGGTAGAGGTAAAATCCTATGATGATTAAGTGAAGCTGGTGTAGATTTAAAAGTTGTCTTAGGGAGAATGTTCCAAAAATAAAAATAAAGAAAATATTAAGCTAGATTAAAAATGTTAGTAAAAATAACTTCCACTTCCACTGTTTTCATACAATATTGAATTTATTTTAATTAAATTTGATATTATAATTAATAAATTCTATTTAATTATATATCAACTATATCTAACGGACCTTATCTACACCTATTTAAATCCAAGAAACAACCTAATCAAAATCTATTTCATAGATATTTGGTGATAATTGATGAAGAACAAAAAATATTTTTAGTTTTGAGTAGGGTTGAATAAAAAGATAAATGGAGTGTGATTAAGCAGTAAGGCAACGAGTTTTTCCTACCTACTAATAGGCTAATGAAGGTTCCAATTATAAAGAAACCTGTAGAATAGATTGTCAAAAAGAGAAGTGGAGGTAGCTACAACAGTGAAAGTCAAATTTCAAATGAAATAAATCATAGAGAATTTCAAAGACTAGAAAGGTGTGAGAATGTCGAGCTAGTTTTTGAAGAGTAAGAATTCTCGATAGAGGACGAGGGTCAAGTTGAGGATTTGAAGTCTATTATTGGAAAGTTCAACGACTTCGGGAGCCAAAATGAAAACAACACTTAAGGAAGTAAATTTGAGTAGTTTAGGAGAATCTCAAGGTGTGGATCCAAAAAATAAGGATATAATTAGTCAAACTTTTGAAGGAATTTAAGGATTATTTTGCTTAAGATTATATCAAAATGCTAAGATTAAGTAAAAAAGTTCGTAGAACATAGACTTCCTATAAAGCCAAAGTTTTGTCCTTATTACCAACATCCTAGAAGTTGGTATAAAGAAGTCGATATTAAATTAAAGAAAAAATTGAAAATTTTTGTAAGGATGGTTTCTTTAGACCAACCAGATATACTAAGTGGCTCACCAATGTTATACCTATAGTGAAGAAAAAAGGCAAGTTAAGGGTTTGTGTTATCTTTAGGGATTTAAATGTTTCCAGTCCTAAAGATATGTCAATGATGTTGATTGTTGATTTTTTAATAGATGCAACGACTAGACATTAATTGTTTTCTTTTATGGATTGCTTTTTTGGTTATAGTAAGATTTTTATAGCTAAGGATGAAATTTAGAAGTTTTAGAGCAATAGGAACATTTGAATGGATTGTGGTATCTTTTTTTTAAGAATATAGGGACAAATTAATAGAGGGCTATGAATGGTATCTTCTGTGATCTAATAGGTAGTACATTAGAATTTTACATTGATGATATTGTTATTAAATTAAAAAGGGGGAAGCCTTATAAAGGATAAGAATGCACAAATTTAATCCCTTAATGTGCACTTTTGGAGTAAAAGCAGAAATTTCCAAGGTTTGTTAATCTATAAAAAAGGGATTAAATTAGACAAAAATAAGCAAAAGTGATCCTTGAAAGAAGACCACCTTAAAATAAGGAAAAAATGTCCAATGGTTTTTAGGCCATGTAAATTATGTCAAAGGTTCACTGCTAATTTGGCTGGTAAAATGAAAGAATTCTTAAATCTCTCAAAGTAGAAAAATTATGAGGAATTATAGTAGGAATAAAGACTTCAGATGGTATTTGATAAGAATAAGGAATACCTAACTAAGCCTTCAGTGTTGATGTTGTCGTGGAAGGAATATCTTTGAAGTTATACATTTTTTCATCAAGGAATCTATTGGTGTTTACTGGCCTAAAATAATGAGGTCAATCATGATTAAGCTATTATTATTTAAGTAGAATTTTGATGCTAATAGAAAGGAAGTACGTTCTTATTATGAAATTATTTTTACCAATATATTTTTCTTGTAAAAATCAAAACATTATTTTCTTTAATATTAGGTTTGTGTGGTTTCGTAAATCGATTAGATAAAATATATGTTGAATAAATTAATCATTTCGAGAAACATTAGGAACTGGATTATGACTATCATAGACTTTAACTTGGAGTATTATCCTTAAAAGTCAGTAAAGGTACAAGCATTAGTTGACTTTTAGAAAGCCACTCGATGATAGAGATTCAAGAGAATGTGGAACACTTAGTACTTACATGTGAAAGGAAGCCATGGGAGCTGAAATTTGATGGTTTTATCATGGAGAAGTCAATTGGTGTTGGGATTGTTATTATCTCACCAAATGGACATAAAGACATCTTTATTTTAAAATGGACTTCCCATGCACCAATAACCAGGTTAAATATGAGGGCTTGGTAATTGAACTAGAATTTTTGGTAGATCTTAAAGCTAAAGAAGTTTTTATTAAGGGAGATTAGAACATAGATATGTGAGTTTAACTTTCTTGCCTTATTATACTACTGCTATTCAATTATTAAAACTCCTTTATGAAGTAGAATTCCAACATATTCTTCAAGAAAAGAATTGGTAGGTGAATGGATGACTGAATGTATTTTCTATTGTTTTAAATTGCGAATGCACAGTGTAGTTGTAACTAACCCTGAAAAGTACGGGTCAGTATCACAATTATACAAGTATAAGTAATAATCTCTTTTCTATTATCTAATCATTGATTAAGATGATAATTTAATTTAAAACTAAATTACACTACCACTCATCAAAATAATGAATCAAGATAAATATAACACAAAACTAATCTAATATCAAATAATTGGTACTTATGTAATAAATCTCCCTAAGATATCTTAAGTGTTAATCCATTATCATACAATTCAATTATCGATCATTGGATCGTGAAAATTCCTATTTTATATTAATATTTTTTCAAAATTATTAACAACTAATCTTTGGTTGATTAACTGAAACATCTCTCTAGTTAAAACCTCTAAGATCACATTACTCCGAGTTTTGAATTTCTTTATTAAGTTTGACTATAATCTAAAGGATTTACATTGACCTATCTCTAGGTTGGCATGCAACTCGTTTCAATTATAATAGATCTATTCATACAAGAGGATTTCTAAATCTCAATTATATGAAATCAAACATTAAACTAATATCCTAAACATATTAATTCAAGAATATAAACACATAATCTAATTTCAATAAATCAATCAATTAAATTGAATTAATAAAGAATCAAATCATAGTATCCAACCGAACTTAGGGTTCATCCTACCTAGTCACTAAACAAACTTAGTTACTAAACATAAAAAATGAAACAAACATCAAAAGTTCAGAAGAAGTATTATAAAGAAAAGAGGCCATAGATATGTATTCTCCCTTCTCTATAATGAAACCCCCTTAAATCCTTGATGAAAGTCTATTCTTTATTGGATCTCTTAAAGTATCTTTGTGTCTTCGTGGTCCTAGGTTTAGAATCGTATCTTTTACCCTAACTTTGGCTGTAACTTTTGACTCTAGCTGCTTCTTTGTCATCTCCCTTTCATAAATGCCTTTTATATTGCAAAGCTAGGATTTCTGGATTATACACGGTCAGTCACATGACCTTCTAAGTGATCGTGTATCTCAAGAACACTTTAAGACCAGGAATTTACATGCTCATGAGAGCTTACATGGGCAAGGGACATGGCCATGTATGTTACTTACACAAGTGTGTATCTCCACATAGGCAAAAATAACATCTTCGAAGGTTTACATGTTTATAATCCCTTACACATTCCCTTTACAAAGAAGTGTTTGTCACTAACACATGTGTACACATCTTTCCACAGGCATGTGTATCCAAAACAATTATAATTCTTCCATTTTATGCCATGATTTTCCCCTAATTCTTCTACTTTTGGTCCATAACGGCAATTGAGACCTGAAAACACAATTGAAACAAATAAGTACCAAAAACAATGTAAAATACTTAAATAACAAGCAAAGAACACTCAATACAGGCATAAAAACATAATAAAATAATCATTTATCAAATATCCCCACAATTATGATTTTTTTGTCCTCAAGCAAATCATAATCCAAATCATCAATCTTAAAAACATTTATTTCTTATTAACCTCGACTTTTCCATCCACACCCTAAATTATTATACATATTAATCAAATTAACATACAATCATATTCAAGTTATCCTATAATCAAATTTTATATGACAATATCAATAGCAATCATATTGATAATCTTTATGAAATAAAAAGCATAAATTTCATACCCTCATAAAGGATTCACTCAATACACTTAAATTGTTTAGGGTGGAAAACATAACCAACTCTTAGTTTATTTCAAAGAATGATTTTTAACCATAAGTTGTTAATAAAATCATACCTCCATCACTTATAATTAAACTAAAAAAAACAAAAGGTATTTTAAGCATGATGTAATGAGGCTTAGGTAAAGGTATGGTAGGGATAAATAAAAAGGGAAATAACACTGAAGAAAATTCATATGAACAAGATTGAATAGGAATCAAATTCTTTATAGTATAGGTCCTTAAAACAATTAATTCATTGGTACAACACTAATTCCTCTCACTCTCTAAAAAATATCATAACTTTTTTCTTTTTCTTTTTTTCAATATTCTCTCAACAAATATGTAGCATCCCACTACCATAGGGTACGTTCCTAAGCTTTTAGGAACATAACCGACGATAATGGTATGCTAGAGCAAGAAC
>JAOQMS010000007.1:25690524-25703277 GCA_027563885.1 Erythroxylum longipes
TCCCTGTCAGCTGACTCTACATCGTGAGCTCCTACGGAAGATGACCTATAATAACCAAGGAAAGTGTGATCACTATCAGAATATCTCTCTATTTCGCATATCTCAACTCATGTTCAGCCCTAGAGATGCCAAACTATGCTCTGATACCAAAATGTAGCATCTCACTAGCATAGGGTACGTTCCTAAGCTTTTAGGAACATAACCGACGATAATGGTATGCTAGAGCAAGAACACAACTTTATCTTGCCCACGGCATCATCTAACATACTCAAAATCGTTATCATTTTCTCAATAAAACGTTCATTTATCTCAAGTCATATAGATGTCTCACAAGTACTTGTTCTAGCCGTATGCATAGGTAACGGGATGTTACAATATAATTTCCAACTTTTGAACTTCTTTGAGCAACTTTGTAAAGAATATAAAATTGCACAATTAAAGCAATCAAGAAGAAATAAATTTTGCAATCACTATACACCAACAATAATAGAAATATTAGACCTTTTCTTTAACATTCTCAGTATGACCCAAATTTTAAGCAATCAAGTAAATGTAAATTCCTTTAAGGTTCAAAAAATAATGAAAGGTTCTCAAGAAAATAGGGTAAAGGTTATCAATGTGGTTATAATTAGTCAAGAAAAAGGCTAACTCTCAAAAGTAGTTACTCCTTAAGGATAAAAAAAGGTTAGATAATAATAAAAGAAAATGGGTTAAAACAAAGAGTTTAATCTAAGTGCTTTTATCATTTTAAGGCTTCTAATTGAAAAAAGTGGTCTTAAAATGAGTTCTAAAAGTAAGTTATAGAATTATCTAAGTATGTATGATGACACACACCAATTAATAAAAGATCACAAAATAATTATGCATTTGCTATTAGGCTCAAAAGCTCACAAAATAAGCTTCTTGTATGTAAATAATATGCAATTTTCATTCCGATTAACTATCTCAATAATTACTAAAAATAATGGCTTATAAAAGCAAGTTTATTCTAACTTTTCATTCTTTTATATACTAATTTAATTCAATAATCAATAATAACCTAAGATGTTTCGAACAAATTTTAACTAAATTAGAATGTCAGTTAATAAGAATGAATAATAAAGATTATAATAAGCTTAAGAAATTTATTCTTCAATTTTTTTCATTAACCCCTTCCCTATACTTAAAATTATGCATTATCCCTAATGTACATGATAGAAGCATAAAAAGAAATAGAATAACAATGTAAACATAAAACTTGAGAAACATATATTTTGGTACTTCCCTAAATGTTAAAAATTACACATTATGAATTAGGTGAAGAGTCCATATGATATTATGTACAATAAAATTGCAATCATAAATGTTAAAACAAAATAAAATAATAATAAAGCAAATAAAAAAAGAAAATATACAATTGATATGAAATAAAATAAAAACCCTAATAGAAAATCCAGACTACCTCTATAATTGTCAATATGTCAGTGAGTTTGGTATGTTAGATACTCAGTCTCTAAATATCATCCAGTTGTAGAGCCAAAGATGATGCAGTCGTTGGTGGAGGTGGTATACATATCCCGAGGTGTCCTACAATCTACAAGATGAAGTCCTCCATCCATCTATCATAGGCCTCTCATATTTGCTCTGAAAGATCCAATTGCTTTACCTAGATGGTGCACTAGACTCTTAAGATATGCCTATTTCTCCAATTGAGCAATCTTCAACTGGTTCCAACGTCCAAATGATGTCAGAATCCTAGGCGATCTTGCACCAGCCAATAAGTCTAAGTTCTCCTTCTGCATTACTCCTCCTATTTGGGATAGTGGTGATCCCTATCTCAGTGGTTGCTCTACTATATTGAGGTGATCCCTATCTACTGTCAAAGTTGCCTACTCATATGAGATCTCGATCAATCGATAAACGTCTCCTATCAGTCCCTATCTCCTATGTACGGTGTGCATAGTTTGAATAATATCCAAGCTAAAGGTGGCCATAGTATCGAGCAACCTCATCAGCTATAGCCTCCTAAAGTTCCCATCTTCTTCGCCAATCGTGGCACATAAAGACTTATGCATATCATCCCTATCTTCTTCTCCTTACTCTAACTTAGGAAAATTTGAGCTAAAGTGTGCCCCATATGTATTGACATCCTCTCGCTTATGCTCTATAGATAGAAAACATCCACATTCCTAACGACTTTGAAACTATCTCGCTGCCTACTCAGTGTAAGAATCAGGAGGTCATGGATATACCTGAGTGTAGGATGTCGTAGTGGAGACACCTTGTACTTGCTTGAGTCATAGTATGACTCCTCGCAGATGTTCCGCTAAAAGTGATGGGCTTATATCCCATACGATAGATCCATCCTGAGGGCCATGTACTCTTGCTTTTCAATAAAATTTTGATCGTAAAGGCCCATCATCACAGAGAAATCTGTGTAGCATATCCTAGTCATCTCTTTCATTTTCTTGAATTGGATTGTACTTGGACGGTCCCAATTTTAGCATGGAAAGCACCTCGAGAATAGAGACCATGCTTCAATGTTAATCAAATCTCAAACCTACTAGGCTAAGTTGATAAGCTTTAGCACCTTCCCAATCGATATATCTATCAATAGCAAATCTCTCATCTTTAAGCCATTGAAACTGCTCCTCATGGGCCCCGATGTTAAAGAGTAACATCTAATGTCACTTCTAAGGATATACTATAGTTGGTCGAGTTGGTGTGAGAGTTCTACTCAGGTCTTTAGATGACCCCTCTTGTCTCCCTCTTCCTTAATACCTTCTTTGTTCTTCATTGTGGCATGGCTGGTTTCTTTCTCATCATTATACTTAAAACTAAATTAAAATGTGAGAAAATAACAAATAGTAATACGAACAAATTGTCTTTCCCTGCACTTAATTTGTATGCTCACTATGTTATGGAATTACAAAAACACATAATTAAAAATTAAATTAAACTAAAAATAATGCAATTAGCAAAATAACTAGAAAATTAAAACTAATAAAAAAATTAAAAACAAAATTAAAAATGCAATTAACCAATAAAATTAATCTAATAATCAATTTCCAATGCAATTCCTAAAATTGAAAATTCAATTACACAATTTAACAAATAAACCTGTACTAAACACAATTAAAACCTAATTCACGCAAACAACTAAATTGAAATGAAATTAAACTAGGAAATAATATCTAATTAGTAAAAAAAGAACGAATTAAACCTAATCTAACAAAAATCATCACAATTCATCACATAGTGAGTAAAATTCGCATACCTAAATTAAATTTCATCTAATCCTCATACAATTCATCAAATTAATCTAACAATTCAAATGGAAAAGGTTAAATCAGCCTAAGATGCAGCAATGACATAACCCTAATGCTTAAGGCATGAAAAAACCCTAAAATTACCTAAATTTCCAAGCTTAAATCATATAAAAGACAAGAAAAACTTACTTTGGATGTTACAAAATCACTCAAATAATGTTGGGCTAGGTTGAAGAATGGAGAAGCGCAGCAAGTAATTGGCAAAAGGAGAGAAAAATACGAAATAAGAAAGAAAATAGGGTTTTTAAACATGTGTCGCAAACTTACATGATCGGTTATACAATCATATACCTGACCATATAACTCCAAACAACCTCAACGGACCTTTAAAAGAAGAGTTCTGTAAAAAAAAATCTGCAACTAAATCATAAAATAAACCACTAGAATTATCAAAATCCACAAAGTTAAGGGAATGATTCAAGACTTCTGGCATTTTAAATATGAACTCTTCCTTCCTAACCCTAAAGCACTAACTTTCCCTCACTAACATCAATAACTAACCTATTAGTGGCTAAAAAAGGTTGAACTATATTAAAGGTATCTCTATATCTTCCTCTATGTCATAAATCAAAAAATCAATTGGGAAGAAGACATTATCGACCTTAACAAATATATCTTCTATAATTGTAAATTTATCCTAGTAGTCAATTTACCTAATTTCAGTTTCTTAAACAAATAATAAGGAGCCATATTACTATTGACCCTTTAGTTAGCTAAAGCCTTTTCTATTCTTAAGCTACCGATATGACAAGGGATAGTAAAACTCCTTGAATTTTTTAGTTTCTCTAGTAGCTTGCTTTGAAGAATCATTGAGCATCTTCTACTCAATATCACAATTGCTAACTCCTTTAACTTCCTCTTTTATTAGTAACTACTATAAAAATTTTGAATAAATTGGCATCTGCACAAGGGCCTCAATAAGGGGTAAGTTAATGTGGATTTGTTTAAATAGTTTAAAAAACTTACCAAACTGCTCATTCGTTCAATCTTTCTTTACTTTGGTAGGATAAGAGATGACATGTTAATTCCTCAACTTTTTAAAGGCACCCTTCGCCTCTAGCTTTCTCTTGACTCTTGATATTATTCTCTTTCTTATCTTGAGTTTTTTTCTCCTCTTACATCTTTTTTTCACTCCTGAGAGTAATTGTCATCACACGTTCTTTAGCATTTGTCTCTTTGGTACTAGGCAAACTCCCTTATGGTCTTTCAGAAATTAACTGGCAAGCTGGTTGATCTACATTTCTTGGTTACGTATAAAAGCCTCTTGATTTTTCAATGATGTCCTTGTGGTTGAAGCATTCCAGAAATGACATCCTCCAAGCTTGGCTTTTTTTTTCTTGAGGTTGCTGCTGCTAAAATCTTTGTAAAGGGTTGTTCCTTATCTACCCCTAATTTCCCTATCTCTATGAGTGGCAAATAAATGTTTTGAAGGCATTCAAGTATTCAGATTTGTTGATGATGAAATTATAGGACCTAGGTAAAGTTCACGTCCAAGCTTTGATTGACATGATTATACAAAAAGAGAAGGTAGCAAAGTTTGACAGAAAGAGTTTGTAAGAAGGAATTCCAAGAAGGTGATTTAGTATGGAAATTGATTTTACTACTTGCAACGAAAGATAGAGAATGGGGAACGTGGTCCCCTCTGAATTAATAGGATTTTAGGAGGCAACGTCTATTGGTTATCTTGCTTAGAAGGTGAACCTTATAAAAGTTCGGTTAACGGTAAATATTTGAAACGATCAAGAATAAATAAGAAGAATAAACTTCTCTATATCAAATAGCAAAAAACAAAAATAATCATCCAAGCAAATAGTTATTCTATGGAAATGAAAATTCACAATCAAATAGGCCAACCTATAGCCAATAAGTTGTTCATAAAGAATAGAATTTAAAGTTAATCCATGTCGAAAAGCCGAATCTCGCTCAATTGTTTGATGCAGGAAACTTGATCTTCTTTAGTTTATTGGACTTCTTGTTTACAAAGGTCGACTTCTTCCGTTTACGGCATCAATAATTTCTCTATCTCTTTAATCGTCTGCTTGACCTTATTCAATTCCTGGTTAAGCTGCTTGTCATCATGTTTTAAAGTTTCTTGTTTCTATCCAATCAGCTACCTTTTTGTGGTTACATCATCAATGAAAGTACAAGCGGAAGAAATCTTCCATAAAGGCTATTTCTTCGGTAACAAGCGATTTTAACTTCTCTAGGCAGTTTGGTGGCAGATCGAGATTGATTTTCTAGCAGCCTTTTTGGTGACTCTGTCTTGGCTTTCTTAGAGGACCAACAGTTACTTATCAAAAAATCCATCTATTGACATCTAAACGATCGAATCCCATCCAAGATAAGATGACACTTGTTCAAACCAAAAATGCCACAAGTAAATTGGTATTTTATTAATAAATGTAATTAAATAATAAAGCGATTAGGGTTTCCACGTCGTAATTTATACTTGGTCCAAGCTACTAAAATTGGGGGCATACTTGGGAGTAAAAATCATGGCAGGTTATGGGGCGGAACTATTTACATGGGCATAATATCCCCAACTATCAACGCCAAGTAACCCCTCAGAAACACGACAGGGCGACTCGCAGTGTAACGATGTCCTCACATAATGCCTGGGAACCATAAGAGTTGAAACATAGCCTCCTTTCACGTGGCCATTGTACCTCACCTCCTCATGCGGTCCCTTGTAAAAAAGGGGTGTCTCAGAGCTTCTGGAGCTGTTAGCCTATCCGACGGATCATATCTAAGCAACCATTGTAAGAGATGTATTAAATCTCCAGCTGAATGATCAACGTGCTGCATTATCAGATTCTGCAAGAATGGGTACAATCAATCACAATAGTCGAGGAAAACAGGATCCAGTAACATAATCTAATATCAAACTAGAGATACCTGAAGCCGAGGTAGCTTGAGAACTGCTTTTAAACTCTCTCTTGAAGTAGCACCTTCTGGCCAATCTAGTCTACCCCTTCTTAGATACTTTTCACCATGTCGGCTAAAAGTAATAATAACTTGGTAAATTGAAGTAACACCATGCCATGTCAATAATAACAGGAAAAAGTCAAAGATCAACTTACTCTACTCTCTTCAGCATGTGCTGAGGTAATGGACCAAAGACCCTCTCCATCATTGCAAGATGCTCAAGATTCTCATGCGTCTGAAATAGAGCCTCACCCTATTCAACAGTTTCCGAGTTGCATGAAGGTTTTTAAATACCCAGTCGAATTTGTTCATATTAACTACAAGGTTAGAGTGCCATGACATACCGTGCATAACTCAACTATGATACAACCTACACTCCAAACATCACAAGGGAAACTCCAACCAAGTCCTACAGTAATATGAAAAATTAATATCTGCCAAAAGAAACAAGTAAAAGCCAGTACTCGTCCTCCCAACACATACCAAGAATAACCTCTGGGGCTCGGTAATGTCGTGTTGATATAATGTAGTTCAGATCTTGCCTCTCATAAGTAGTGCTACCAAAATCAATCACCTTTATAAGACTAGATTTTGGGACCCTTTTAAAGTAAGAACTATCCCTAGGTGATCGTGAAGAACCCTGCTACAATTAAGAAAGAAAGGCAGGCAACTATTACTAACAAAGCTTTCACCATAACCAGGCACAAAACTGTGCAACTATGTGAGTATAAACGAAAAAATATACCTTGTAATCAGGAACCTTCACATAGTCGGGGGAAACTAAAAGAATATTCTCAGGCTTCAAATCAGTATGAATCAATCGTAGATCATGCATAACTGCAAATATTCAAAAGAACAAGTAAGCAAAAACCAACAGAGGAAAAAGAAAAGCATTTCTCAACTCCTTTGATGATACAAGGAAATTTTGAAATTTGAAATCCACAAGTGTCTACACTTTGGTTATAGGTGTGCTAAAATTAGGGAGAAAAAAAAAAGAGACAAGACACATGCAGATCATGCATTCTCTATATTATTGTGAAGAAATTGATAAGCAGTAATACGTGCATACAAAGAAACTAGCTCAAGTTTTTACTACACACATGATACACATTCCAACAGTTGTCTTCCAATCTCACGGACAAGATCAATGGGAAATGAGCGATAATTGTTTTTGCGTAGAAAATCGTATAAACTTGGTCCAAGCTTCTCAAATACCTGTTGAAACCATTTACATTCACCCACAAATCTTAACCCCGAATTATTTGTGAATTGGGGAAATTAATCTATTCAAATCAACAATATACTTACAATACAGATATGGTTACGATAATCAAACCAGTTCCGTATCTGCACATAACTGCAAAGAATAAACCCATTCAACAATTGACAAACAATTACAATGCCAGAAACATGAATATAGGAGCTTTTATCAAGAGAGAAGAAACTCACTGATTGCCACTTTTGTCATGTTTACCAAGCTGTTGCAAAACATCAATTTCTATCATAGCAGCCTCGCGATATTTCTTGATCCCACGAACAATTTTGATGGCAACCATTTCCTTCCTTTCTCTATCCCAGCATTCTAAAACTTGGCCAAAGGTTCCTACATAATGAGAAAAGAGAAATTATACATGACTAAAGAATGCAAACTCAGAAACAAGCATTTAATCTTCAACTCAGTGGACTTTATTACCTTCACCCATCTTGCTATGGATCTTATCTGCAAAATCGGTAGGGATGACAAAAGAAAATATAAACTTGGTTAGCAGCAATCATAAACAAAAAGCTAGAAACAGAGAAAGCAGCTATATATGGTGAGTGTTTAGAACATCAATGTCACAATCATGAACTGACAGACCATGACATTTTTCTTCACAAGAAATCAGTGATAAATACTAAACGTGCACCATAGTCAGATACAGTACAATGTCACAGAGAGGCTTCAACACAAAAGTGATCTTCTATTTAATAAGAGCCAACTAAATCCACAAGTTGTAAGAAAATGCTCTTTTGGTTCATAAGAATATATTTAAAATCAAGAGAGCCGAGCAGTGATTAGAAGATGTGGTTGGTAAAGTAAAATTACAGCGAGAAGTTAAATTTTCTCCAAGCGCAAACATGTAATGGCCATCCTTGTCATCTTCCCGCCATGGGGGAGAACCATTTCGATCCACTCCTTTTACAAATAGAGAACTAGAGGTAGTGTGGTCTGAGGTTGCTCCTGAACATGCATAGCTGGCTACATTCCCAACCTCTTGTCCACAAAATATTCCTACCTGAGCCTACAAACAGCCATCATACATGTACCACTGAAGAAATTATAACATGAACTTTTCACCTAATACTTTCTTACCCTTGGGGAATTCAAATCACCACCAAAATCCATTCATTAAATAAACAGATGATAAATATATCTCACAGCAGTCGTCAAAAGCATACATCTAAAACACAACATCATAACTTAGATTGATTTCTGGAAATGGATTACAGATAGAAAAAGTTTTTATTTCTTGAAAAAAAATATGGTATTTATTTTTAAAAAACATCGACACCCAAAAATTGACGAAATCGAACAACTAATTTCATCATATAGGATATAAACTCAGAAGCACGAAGATCTTGAACCGTCAAGACTTGCTAAAGACAACAAACCGTATATTTATATCCAAGTCCAAAAAATATAGAAAGATTGAAAGTCAAAAACAATTAAAGCAAAGATGTCCAAGATACATATACAACCAAAATGATAAATTAGACAGAAACTCGCCTATCAGTGGATTTAAGGGTAAAATCAAGATAAGTAACACATCAAAAACAAAACCTGATTAAAACAGCGATAGATCAACAAAATGAAAAAGAAGGATGATACCTTTGGGACCTCAGGTACGTCCCAACCTAAACGCGCCCTCTTTCTGGGACGGCGGTCGAGATGCGCAAGGGGAAACTCCGTCACACGCTCCATCTCCATAATCAGATAACAACGAAAATCGATGAGAAAACGAGGGAAAATTGGGCGAATTGAAGCCAAACCCTAATTTTATTCTAAATAAATAGGTTAAGGTAGTTGTGCTGATATCTGAGCCGTCCACGTTTCCATAGCCAAACCGTGAGATTGAGTTAGGCACGTTCTCATTGGTTTCCACCGCTTTTTAGCTATTCCACGAGTTGACTACAGTTATCCCTCGCCTCACCCCTGGTTGAGTTTGCATTTTTATACATAATTCGAACGCGCTCATCACCACGCAATATCTGTTACTATATTTTACGTTAATGACTTCATCTTGGAATTAACGATGACGATTAGAATATCTGTTTTCATATATTCTTTGTAATAAAAATCCTTTCTTAGATAGGCAATCTATAGGGATTAACAATCAGTCTTCTTCTGAATATAAACTTTTGATATATTAGAAAATAGATATTCTTCATACTTGGAAAGCATAAATTTTCATCTTAAGAAGAATTAATTATTTTTACAACTATTAATAATCATTAATTATGTCCAATCATATCATTAACGAACAACCGATAAAAGAAAATAGGCACTGAAGTACAACTAACGGAGGACAAGTTTTTTCTTTCAAACCTCCTTATGAGAAGGGAAAATTTCATTTATAACTCTTTATTACAACAAAAATATATTTAATTTCATAACAAATTAAATTATTAATTAATAGTTATATAACCCAAAAAATGATAATACTTGGTAATTAATTTTTTATTACAATTAAATAAATACTTTTCAGAACTTTCTTTTTACTTGAATCTTAATAATAGTATAAACTAAAAAAATTTAAAGACTAAATAATTTTTATTCATTAAAATTTTAAATATAAAGATTATGATTATACAACTTTTAAATTTAATATGTGTAAAACATGTGATTTTTATTTTAATATCATTAATGTATGTTCTTACTCAATACGTGAATTTGACAATTTAATATATTAAGTTGTCAATTTTCTATATTGACTAAATACTAATGTTTTAACACGAATTAATTCCGCCAGTTTAATAGTACTGAAAGCTTTGAATAAGCTAATTTTTTATTTAATTTTTAATTTTCTGGTTTGATTTAGTGTAATTAATAATCTTTGTTGTTAAAAATCAATCATTTTATTAATTAATCGGTCAATTTTGGTAAACTAATCAATTTCATAAATCAAAATATACTAATTAATTTTTATTTAACATCATCTTTTTTCAATTAAACTTTAAATTTTTCAATGAGTAAGAATAGTCTTCTTCGATTATTTTTCAAAATTTTAAATTTTATCTAATATTTAACAGGTTTTATGATGGTCTAATACCAACTAAATATTTTAATTCTTAAATTACCGATTTAATTTTTGTTATAATTTTGAATACATTGCTAAAAGATAATTAAAAACAATAATTAAAGAGGTATACGTATGTATATATAAGAAGTGATCTTCCGATGCCTCAAATTTTTTAGTGAAGCTATAAATGTTTCTCGTCTTCTAAAACGAAGAATGCAAAAATGGCAAAAGTGAAATAAATTAAGTCTCAACGTTTTGAAGTATTTAAATTAAATCATATCATTATAAGAACATTCAAATTGAACCTTATGCCAACAAAAAAGATGACGAGGACATAAGTGTTAGAAATTTTGATATATTTTAATATTATAGCACGTAACACACGTAGCGATACGAAAATCACTTATTTAAAATTAATTATTAAACTGAGTAAAATATTTTTATAAAATTTAATTTAATTAAAATTTAATTATATTAATCTAAATATAATTAACTTAGCTAATTAATTTAATTAACCTAACTAATTAATTTAATTAATTAACTTTAAAGTTAAAAAACAAACAAAATCAAAGTAATCCCTGAATCCTCAATTTAAGAATAAATAGCATCGTCTCCCTTCTCACCACGTATTCTTCCTCCTTTATCGAACCATCTCCTTCAATTTCTCATTCTCAACGCTTCGTCTCCCTCCTTCACCACATGGGACCAACTGTCTCCTTTACATCAGTGTTGTTGCCCTTCACTGTCACAGATGGTAAATCATTTGTTTAGTCTCTACCTGATACTTGGACCTTTTTTTATAGGAGCAGAAGTTGATGAAGGAAGACGTAGATGGATACGACGTAACTTGTAAATAATACATAAGCTAACTATTGTCGTGTAGAAGCGGGAGTTGATGAGTGAAGACGTAGATAGATACGACGTAACATTGTAAATAATACATAAGTGAAATGTTGTCGTGTAGAGGGAACAATTGTCTCATTGTAAGTGGTTGGCCGCCAACGATTATTAAAGTCGTTAATATAAACTTTGGAGGCAGAGAGGAGATCAATGAATAACCATAACAAATTTTCTCTATCTAAAAAGTTCCTTTCTCTTCTGTTTCTTCTACTTCTTTCTTTGCGTTTTCTCTCTTTCACTCATTATTTCAATCCCTAAATTTCCCAAACTAGCAACGCCACAAATATCTGTATCAAAATTAGTATTGGAGTCGAGATTCAGACGATAATCAACGCTGCAACATGGCAGAAGGAACTTGAGGCCAAGAATGGGGACAAATGGGGGAAGGCCTGCATAATCAGATGCAAGAGTTGGAGATAAAGCATGAACGAAGCATGCAGGAATTGAAAGAATGGATTACTCAGTTGTTTCAAAAAGATAACAGTGGAAATGGTGTAAGGGGAAATGTCGATCCACTACAAGAATTGTATACAATCCGTGACGTTTTGTGAATAAAACGTCGCGGATTGTTAATGCTTTTCATGACGTTTATAAAACGTCACGAAAAGTATACATATTCAGCGACGTTTTATACAAACGTCACGGATATGTAAGACTTTTTGCAACGTTTGATCAATCAAACGTTACCAAATAGAATCCGCAACGTTTTTTTGAATAAAACGTCGCAGAAAGCGACGTGAAAACGTTCTCCTCCTATATTCAAAACAACGTTGTTTTATTTAAAATCAAACTACGTCGTTTTGGCTTTGTTAAAACCGATTCCTTACACCCCCCCTGCATCTTATTCCTTCTTCGCTGCTCTGTCGTTCTTCCTCCTCCAGATTGCAACGTCGTCCGTCGTGCACGTGTTCTCCGTCGAGCTGCTGCGTCTCCGGCCATTGTGGTTGTCTTCTCCGGCGTCCTTAGTGAAGGTATTTTCGTCTTCTCTCTATCTCTTTAATGTATTTCCGTTAGACTTAAATGTAGGATTTTTAGAATGTTTGACACTGAAATGAGAACACTAGGCAGTTGAATAGCTGAGTAATATTTGTCCTTTCCTATTGCTAGAGATGAGTTACTTAAGAATTGTGAGTTTCTGGAAAGGTTAGCTCTATTTTGAAACAAAATTTTTTGTCTTTTAAGAATCTTACTGATTAGAATGTATGCTTATAGATTACTAGAAAATTTCCCAGTTGTTCATGTTCTCATGTTCTCATGTTCAGATAAATAGTAGTGTTGCTGTTCATTGTCATTTTTGGCAAAGAGAGCCAAATTGAATCCAGAACATCCCTCCCAAAGGT
>JAOQMS010000007.1:25703377-25714324 GCA_027563885.1 Erythroxylum longipes
TTGCATTGGATACTTGTAAGAGAAGTTATATCATTGGACCCGAAGCAAGTGTAAGTGTGAAGTAAGGACTCAACCACACTGATGATTAAAGAATTCAGGTTGAAAGGTATGAATGAATTAGTCGACTGCTCTAAGAGCTGAGCTAAGACTAATACAAGGGGAGTTTTGAGAAAAAAATCTGAAAGTGATCAAGGTGTTATCGTTGGGTGATAACTTACGTACTACGATAGTCTGTATGCATGATAGTATCAGAGCGAGTAAGCATAAAGGAATTAGACTCCGAAAAACAAGGTTTAACAGAGATGGTATCAGAGCAAGCAAGTAAGCAAGAGTCAGATTCCGGAAACGGGGTCTGACAGTCTTCTACTCATCACCCTCAACTATCCGTACTTGCCAATACCCACTCTGAAGATCCAACTTAGTGAACACCTCAGCCCTTGACAACCTATCCATCAAATCCTGAATCAAAGGTACAAGATACTTGTTTTTGATTGTTACCTTGTTCAATGCTCGATAGTCTACACACATCTAAAGTGTACCGTGAAACAATACTGGAGCACCGTATGGGGCTTTAGATGGTTGGATGAACCTTGCTTCCAACAACTCACCAAGTTGTTTCCGAAGTTCCATCAATTCCATCGGGGAAATCCTATATGGGGCACGTGTAAGTGGGATCGCTCCAGGAACCAACTTGATCTTGTGATCTACCTCACGATGAAAGGGAAGAGTTTTTGGCAACTCTTTCAGCATCACCTCCCGAAACTCCCTTAACAAACTTGCAACCGTATCAGGAACTTCCACCACATGGTCTTCACTAGTTTCCCACATGGCAGCGAGATAGGTCTCCATGCCTTTCTTCAACCCTTTCTCTATGCTCATGGTCGAAACATGTTCTATTGAAGTAGCATTCATCGTTATACCATCAAATCTACAATAGTTCACGTAGAAGGAATTTTGATTCTTCATTAACATCATACCTCCCAAACTCGGATATAACACCACTTTTGCTGCTTTGAGGAAATCGACCGCAAATATTATATCGAAATCCTCCAATGGTATGATAATGAAGTTCATCTTGGACGCCAACTTCCAATTCTGACTGGAACATTGTAAGCGATTCCCATAACTGCTTGTGCCTTCCCCGCAGGGGTTTTAATCTTTATTGGTTTGGACACCCTTATGCCTAACTTCTGAACCATCTTTTTTGCTAGGAGACTGTGGTTCGTGCCTGCATCCAACATTCTGGTCTCCTATTTTTCCACAACCTGTACGCCCATATATATTAGTCTATCAAAAGGAATCGACTCGCTGCTAACCACATTAAGCAAGGTGATCAGATTTAGTGCCGCATCTTTCGAAGATTCATTGTCTTCTTCAACAATTAGGGAATTCACCATCTCCTTTCTTGGGCATTCTCTGGCAAAGTGTGGACCGCCGTACAGGTAACAAGTAGCCTTTTCCTTCTTTGAGGATGTCTTCCTATTCTTAGAGCTACCATCTTGCTTGCCCTTACCCTTGAAATCCCCCTTCTTAGAGTCTTTCTTCTTCTTCCCCTCAGTCTTCTCCTGTTGGGTGTGGCCTTTACCCTTGGAAGAATTTGAGGAGCTCGCCTTAGATTCTTTCTCTATTCAAAAATCCACCAAGGCATTAGCGGCCGCGATTACAGTAACCACTTCCTTCACATTTTGCCTTCGTAAATCCATTTGATCCCACAGTTGTAACCGGGATAGAAAATTGAAGAGCTTGGCCTCGTTTGACATATTCTCAATATCCAACATTAGAAAACTAAATGATTTGACATAGTCTCTTACTGATCCATCCTGCTTGAGTTTCTTTAAGGTATCTCTTATGAGCCAAGAAGTATTCACGGGAAGGAACTGATTGTTGAGCTTCTTCTTCATCTGCACCCACGTTTCCACGAGGGTTCTACCCACACTGATCTCCGTAGAGCTCCTCATCCTCTATTAGAGCTTGGCATCCCCATCCAAGCATATTGCCGTCACATTAACTTCTCAGTATTGGATATCCTAGTAGTCGCAAAGTACTGCTCCATATCCCACAAGAAATTCTCTAACACCTTAGTGTCCCACACGCCTTCGAACACCCTAGGTTCACGTACCTTCAAAGATGAAAGTTGTGGTGTGGAGCTTTCAACTCGATCGACATCTAACATTGCAATAGCACGCCTCAATATAGTGATTTTGAACTGGGCCTCCTCTTGTGTCTTCAACAAATCCACAATCTGTTCTTGCAACTGTTGGATTCGCGCCTCCAACATCTCAAATCAAGTATTGTGAGATGTGACCTCTTCCTCCCCTTGAGGAATTGGCCCAATGAGTGCCTTCATCCTAGTCACTCGTTCTGTTAATTTGCCTACTGCCATACTGAAATTTGACTCTAATAATAGTTAATACAAAGGTCACCTTGGGACTCGAACTTTCATCAAAGTTGATCACCAGCACCCTTTGCACGATAGTCTCACTTAGGTCCGCTTAAGCAAGACTTTAGCCTTCAACGATCCTCGCAATGTTTAGTTGATACACTCGAAGAAACAATGCTACGGGAGCAATAAGAAAATAAAGACAACAAGGAAAATAAGATAGATATGGTAAAACCAGCCTTTATATTACTTTCCCTCAAAATAATACAAGGAATGCTCTCCCTAACTGAATGAGGGAGTAAATCTTGAATGAACTATATATAGGCATTCTAACTTGGAAGCCAAGTTACATTTAGAATCCTATTTAACTGAACTGCCTAAGATCGTGCTAAGATCACGTTTATCTCTATCAAATTACATCACGTGGACCAATTAGATGACACCCCCCATCTAAATAGGACTCTAACTGATAAGATAGAATCTATAAGATAACAGAAAGATAGAGTTTACATTCAAATAGGAAACTAGCATCCTTATCCTTGAAGATCTCCACTATCTTCAGATGTCGAGTCCCACTACAACTCTAACTCCTAGTTGTTGCCAAATAATCCAAGATCTCCCCACGATCTATATCTGTTGATGATGTAGGGTGATCTTGTTGAAGCCCACATAGCATATTGACCTAATCCAATGCTTCCTATAATAAGTCCGTTAGTCGTAGTCCATTCATCCAAGAATAGGCCAAGTCCTTAGTCCATCAAGTCTTTAGCTTGAGTTAAGTTAATCTCCATAAGCTCCGAGACTCTACCAAAATTCGTACCAAGTTTGATCCCACTCACTTATGATTGCCTTAGTGTTTTCGTATGCCTCCCTCATGTGTGTAATCTAGCTAACCTTCCTCCTAAGGCACATCGTGAAGGTCGCTGAGAAGTGTTCCCAAGTTTAAGGGTCTAACAGTTGGCCACCAATAGTTATTAAAGTTGTTAATATAACCTTTGGAGCCAGAGAAGAGATCAATGAATAACAATAATAAATTTTCTCTTATGTTTCTTCTACTTCTTTCTTTGTATTTTCTCTCTTTCATTCATTGTTTCAATCCCTAAATTTCCCAAAATAGCTACTCCATAAATATCTATATCAAAATTGGTATCAGAGTTGAGATTCAGACTATAATCAACACTGCAACATGGTAGAAGGAACTCGAGGCGAAGAATGGAGACAAATGGAGGAAGACCTACATAATTAGAAGCAAGAGTTAAAAATAAGGCATGAACGAAGCATGCAGGACTTGAAAGAATGGATTACTCAGTTGTTTCAAAAATATAATAGTGAAAATGGTGTAAGGGGAAATGTTGATTAGAGGGTCTCTGAAACTATAAATTGAGAGGGTTTCTTCAAGGGGCATTACACCATTCCTAAGAGGTGTAGTAAGATTGAGTTGTCGATGTTCAAAGGAGAAAATCTATGAGCTTGGGTTTTTAAGTGTAAGTAATTATTTATGTTGGATTGTACTCCAACAGAGTTGCAGGTGGGTATGGCTATGATGTATATGGTGAAAACTGAACTGAGGGAATTAATTGATATTGATCGCCTAAGATGGTTTAATCCTTTATATATAATTAATAGTGATAGAATATAATTACATCAGTTACAAGGATAGATACAAATAGTCCTAATAATATACTTACGCCTATCTTAACCATATCTATCTAATGCTTATCTTAACTATATCTATATATGATCCCCCCTCAATCTAGTGTACGATTTGGGAAAACTACACTAAGATTGGTTTATAGCTTACAATGAGGTGTGCCCAGTAAGGCCTTGGTGAGTATATCTGCTAGCTACTCCAATCTTGGTATATGTTGGACAACAATATCATCCTATTGCACTCTCTGTCGGACAAAATGCAAATTAACTTCGATATGCTTGGTTTGAGCATGATTAACACGATTGGCAGCCAAATATGTAGTCGAAATATTATCATAGTAAATTGGAACTGGTTGATCATCATAAATATGAAAATCATGTAGGATAGGTTTGAGTGAACAAATTTTCACAACCAAGGCTGCAAGTGCCTAATATTCTACCTCCGCTGAACTTCTGAAAATGGTGTGCTATTTCTTTGATGTCTAGGAAACCAAGTTGGGGCCTAGATATATGCAGAAACCTACAATTGATCTTCTTATATCATTACACCCAGCCCAGTCTGCGTTTCTATAGCCAACAAGAGTTTAATTTGATAAAGCTTTGAATTGCAAACCAAATCCTAACATTCCTTTGATATACCATGGTCACCTTTAACTAACATCCAATGAGCTTGAGATCGGTTATGCATATGTTGGAAAAGAAAGTTAACACTGAAAGCTATGTCAGGACATATGAATGTGAGGTACTAAAGTGCTCCTAGGATATTGCGATAATGGGTGGAATGTTCACATGGTTGACTCTTTTAGGTTGAAGGCAGTCTTGGTATAAGAGGTGTAGATATGGGTTTACAATCACTTATATTTACCCTGGCTAGAAGATCTGGTACATACTTTCATTGACAAAGAAATAAAGCATTATGATCTTATGAAACCTCCATGCTAAGCACTAAAGAATAGGTTAACTGGGGATCCTCCTAGTTAGGGTGAGTATCTATTGGCATTGAAGTTGAGGTTTAGAGAAGTAACTTTTAAAGATTCGATAAGAGAATTGAAGGAATTATGGAATAAGGGAATTGTGAAGGAGTATTGTTTCGAGTTTGATATGTTATCTCAAAAATTAGTGATGTTCGAACCTTATTTGGTTGGTATATTTTTTAAAGACTTGAATATAGAGATTAAATATCTAATAAAGTTGTGGAATGCAAGAACTCTCTAACAAGTGTATGAATTAGAAAGAAAATATAAGATGGTATCTATAAATTGTGGAGTAACGGGAAATTTCCATCAAAGAGGTTTGTACTTTGCTGTAAATTCACTGAATGTATAAAAGTCTCTAGGTCTGTGGCCTATACCTATACAAGGAAGTCAGAAGGGAGACAAAGATTTGAAATGGAGCAAGAATACTTCTACCAAGCAGCCAAGTGACCGTAGAGCTAAAATGTTATGTTTCTAGTATAAAAAAATACGTTCTTAAACATAAGTGAAAAAAGAAAATGTTGCAAATGTATGTAGTTGAAGAAGAGGTGGAGAATGAGGAAAGAGAAGACACCAAGCATATCCTTGTAAGCTCTGTCAAGAGTGTCTATGGTAAAATATCAATAGATCAAAGTGCAAGGTATGTTAGAAGGAAATGTAATTCATATATTGGTGGATGGGGAAAGCACGCATAACTTTATGGATAAAAATATAATAAATCAAATTAGAAAGAAGTTAGAAGAAGTGAAGTAGTTGACAATTGTGGTAAGAGGGGGAATGAATTTAAGTTGCAATTATATTTATCAAAACTTAAGGTGGCAAATGAGAGATAAGGAATTCTGTGTAGACACTTTGGTAATTGATATTGGTGGAACTGATATAATATTGAGAGTTCAGTTGTTATTGATTTTGAATGATATTGTATTGAATTACCAAAAGGGGATCAAGGGGTTTTGTTAGTGTAGGGAAGAGATAGACTTAGTTAGTGAAGGATGCAGAAATACGATGGAAGTACTAGAAAAGAAAGTGGAGTGATAAAGATATTATATGTTGTTTTATAATGGTGTGTGAAGAGGGTGATACTAAAAGCAAGAACGATAGGAAGGTGGAATTGAGAGACTCACTAGTTGCAGCAAAGACAGTGGAACCATTTGATGCATTTGAGGAACAATTACAAGAATTATGAAAACAGTTTAAAGATGTTTTTGAAGAACCAAAACTTCAATAGTTGACAATCTTTAAATCCAAATGCCTAATAGTTGGCAAGAATATAAATGAAACTTTTAATAGGTATATCCTACCAGTCAGGGACAAGCCAATCATTAGCATGATTGAAATAATTAGAATAATGGTGATGAAGAGAAATTCAAATAAGGGATTTATATATGGGTGAAAGTTAGATATTGCACTAAGTATATTGATAAAGGTGGAAAAGAAAACAGATGCAATGTAGTGGAGAATTGTTTGGAACGAGATGCTGCTTATGAAGTTTCAAAAGGTGACAGAAAGCATACTATGAGGATTTTTAGACAACAAACATATAATTGTTAGGCGTGGGACCTATATAAACCAGTATGGATACTCATGCTGAGGTGATACATCCTCTAATAAAAAGAGTTATGACTAGCCTAAAATTGCAAGGAGGCATCAAAATGAGCCAAAGAAATTAAAAATACAATAAACTTTTCTAAAAAAAGACAAGTAAAGAAATGTAAAAAAAAGTGATAATTCAATCATAACTTTAGAAAATGCAATAAGGATAGCTCAACCCTACACGTTAGGGCTTCTTCATAGGTATGTAAACCTTATGTTAATCGTATGAATACAGTTTTTAATTAAACTTTATAGTAACTAATGTTTATTATTATCTTAATCATGTGATCACATAGGCATCTTTACAGATATATAAACTTTCAATTGTTTTTTAATTATTATTGGTTTTAATAACTTTCGAATTTGTTTTTATTACAAAAATAGGTATATGGCGTAAATAGAGTTGATGATAATGCTATACCAAGTCAACAAAGCAATATTGTAAGAAATGTATTTTTATCAATTTATCTTAGTTGAAATTATAGGCAAATGTATTTCTAATGTTTTTTCTTCAATTTGCTAAGTTGGTCATTTGAACATACCAGTAAAATAAAAGTTTGGAGATGCTGATTTGCACACACTCAAATTATCATTTAAACTAAATAGTTTACGGTTTAGTGGATATTTTAATATTACTTTGGAACAGTTACAAGCTTAAGCAATCCAAAGAAGAATTTTATTGACACAATCATCACAAGGACAAGTTTTGTAGTTAAGTACAGATGAGGGAAACATTGTCGATTAACAATGCCTCTGACTTTTTGATATACATTCCATGTATGTGTTACTGACATATCTGAAAATGGTGACAAATGTTTATGCTATATAAACAAACTGTTCATATTAGGCATATCTTTTTTAGCTTGACCAATATGACTACTGAGTCTTTAAAAACTTAATCAATGTCATGCATATAATTTGCCTTCAATTTCTATGGGCTGAATTTTTATGTGTGTATTGGATTTATATGGCAATATTCATTTTACTTGGCATATATAAATAAACTTGGTTAAATTTGATCATATGATTTTCTAATAGGTCTGGGAATAAGGCTTCCAATTATGACCAAAAAATAAATCTTAGACAAATAATATAGTTGTATATTACATAATTCATATTTAATTATAATTCAATACAATTTCCTTATAACATAGTTGAAAATAACAAGTACCATAACTAAAACAAATCTTATTACAATATTTATTAAAATAAACTTCATTTCATTTTTTTAGCCAATAAATTAATATCTTCCTTCATGAGCTTCATTTGTTCTTTAAACTCTTTAGTTGTTTCAACCCCCTTCTTTAATATTGGTTCTTCTTTCCTTAATTTTTGAATCACTTCAACGACTCTCTCAATAAATTTGTAATCGTGCCATTTAAAAAAGTTACATCTCTTAACCTGAAATATTTTATTTCATTATGTAAACTTCAACCATAAGTTTTTAATCTAATAACAAATATTTCACCGTATAATTGGGAAATTAATAAAATCTATAACTAGGATTATAATCACTCCATAATTTCCTTTGGTGAGAGATTGGATCCATTCCAACTTTTGCTTTCCTTCCTCCCTTCATTAGCTTTTGCTTTTGCAAAAAGGTGATAGGGTGGAAATTTTTTAGGTTGATTCTCAGTCTTTTCATTTTAAAGTTGATGCAGTAGAGGTAAAATTCTATAATGATCAAATAAGGCTGATTTAAAATTGGTTTTGTGGAGAGTGTTCCAAAAAAAAGGTGAAGATAAAGGTTAGAATCAGAAATACTAGTAAGTTCAACCACCATCGTGCTTGCTAATAGGCAGATAAAGGTTCTAATTGTGGAAGAATGTGATGAATAGACTATCACAAAGTGAAGTTGCAATAGTTGCAACTGAAGAAATCAAATTCCAAACGCAGCAAATCATGGAGAATTATGAGGAGCTAGAACGATGTGAAAATGCCAAGCTGGTTTTTGAGGAAGAAGAATTCTCAATAGAAGATGAGGGTCATCTTAAAATTTTGAAATTTGCTCTTGCAAAAATTAGTCTGAAGTTGGAATCAATGACTGCACGAGAAAAATAAAATTCAATACTATATATTTGGTTTACTCAACCGAACATATACAGATAGCAATTGTTGATAACTTGAGTAAAATTTAGCTCATTTGACCAAAGAGTTAAAAGGCCTAATTATTATAAGTTTTAAGAGTTAATTAGAATGCTTGGAGAATTCTTAGAATAGGGATTAGTAAGAAAGTCCAAAAAGTGGTAGGTAAGGCAATTGAGACATGATGGACGTGCAATTACTAGTTAGTCAAAATATGGACACATTGGGGACTAAGTTTGATGTTAATAAGTTATATGAGAATTATTTGAGACAATTAAATCTTTGAAGATGTATAAATACTCAAATAAGAGAAAAAGAAAAAGGACATAATCACTCAACAAAAACAACCCTTGTCCTGTCATTATGTCAAATTCTCTTTTTATTTTTCACTTTTCTTTTACCTAAATCAAATCTTCTCTTTAATTCAAATCTTATTCTAATTCTCTTTAGCCTTTTGGTAGATTAAAATTTTATTTTCTAAATTTTCAAAGTTCAATTAAATCGTCAATAAGAAGTTAAGTACAAATTCTAAGAGAATTTGTTCTTGGTATGCTTGAATCCCAGATTAATCATAAAAGCCATCAACATTATTCATTATAGATTTATTAATCAAATATTAGATAATAATAAGTGAAATTAAAAAATGAATTGTTAATTAATAATGTTCTTGTCATATCTAAACCACCACTACAAGTAGGACTATGAGATATTTATTTATTGAACAATTACGTAAAAGTAAAAATACTCTAAATTTGAGAGTCTAAAAATTTTATTAAATATTTTAATTAAAAATGTGAATGAAAGATCTCACTTAATTGAATTGAGTTTATAAATTTTAGAAAATAAGGTCCAATCACTCAAGTTTTAAAGTGGAATTAAGATTTGTAATTTGTTAAACTCACATAATTTAATAGAAATAATATGCTAAATTAATAAAATTCATAGTAACTAATTTAATGAACATAACTTTCTTTATTTAAAAAATCTCATATATCTAATTTTACAAAATTATGTTAAAAATCCAACTAAATTCCCATACTTTTATTAAGCCCTTCCATTCCTTAAAAATATGCAGAGCTAAGTAGTAAATATTAACTAAATAAAAATTATAATAACATACAAATTTACACTTCTTGTATTATTAGACCACAAATATTCACAACCGAGTCTGTATGATATAACCAAATTTTTTTCATAATACTTATCGAGGAAAGTTATGGTACAAGCATTCAATGTAAGTAATTTATTGAATATGACTCACTGGTATGTTCTATTATATTGCAGAGTTGACTACTCTGCTATCTAGCAGTCAGTACAAGATCAATCCTGATCACTGACTTAGTCTCTTTCTTTGCTTAAACTATTATTAGCTCATTTTTCAGTTGTTACAGTTTTTTTAAGAAATAAAGAAGAAATTCATTAATGAAGAATGGGATAACAAAACACAGCATTCATAGGGGCAACCCTTCTATATGAGAAAACTTAAATATATAACTCTACTTAGAATAAAAAGCTAGAGAGCCTTCAAAGCTAAGTACAATAAATTGATCTTCAAGTTATGCCTGCCACTCTTATAAGTTCACAAATGCTTGCCATAATGTCAGAAATAAGGGTTGGGATAGGTTTTTGTTTAGAGTTTAAATGCCTAACATTCCACTCTTTCTATATGGATTGTACCGTCATGTACATTGCAGTTATATGGGTAAGCTTGGGGGGCTTTCTTTGAGATGAGAGCCAATGAATAGTATGAGGGAGCGTGATTTCTTGAGAGGGCCATGTGTAGTATACTTTGATAGCTCCTTATATATGATTGGTCACTTCACACATGAAAAATAAATGATCTTTGATTTCCTCTGCTATTGAACAAAAAGGACAAGAAGTGTTAATGCTTAAAAATTTAAGATGATCAGTTGTGTTGAGTTGATTCTGTATAGTAAGCCACAAGAGAAAGGAAGTTTTAGGAGGCATACTCTTATGCCAAATGATTTGATGCCACTCCACTATCAGTTTCTTCATCTGAAGGAGGTCACTCATAATGCAGTTAGAAAGATGTTGAGTAGATCGATTATGCTATAAAAGGTATCTTGCTTAAAAGAATGGGGAGAGTAATAGGGTTGTCAGTGACGATGAGTGTCAGAGAAGTTCCAATTGTTGTCAATGATGAAGGTGTTGGATCCCGCTTTTAGGATTTTATATTTTTATTTTATTTTAATTATTTTATTAGATTATCAAGCATGAAAATAAATTAGAATTTATGAATTAGAA
>JAOQMS010000007.1:25724908-25735823 GCA_027563885.1 Erythroxylum longipes
CATGTTTTTATAGCTGAAGGTGCCTCCGTCACAAGACCTCCTGCATTCAATGGTGAAGATTATCATTATTGGAAGGAAAGGATGCGGCTCTTCATAGAATCCACACACATTGATCTTTGGGATATCATCGAGAATGGACCATACGTACTAATAGATGATGAAGGAAATACCATTCCTCGTAACAGATGGTCAGCTGACCAGAAAGCTAGATTTCAACTAAATTTAAAGGCCAAGTTCTTTTTGAGTTGTGCTTTAAGCAGAAGTGAATATGATAAAGTTCATGGATACGAAACTACGAAGGAGATGTGGAACACTCTATCCATCGCATATGAAGGCACAAACCAGGTGAAAGAGTCCAAGATCAGTATTCTTGTACATTAGTATAAGTTGTTTAAAATGAAAGAAGATGAGAGTCTATTGATCAGATGTTTGGACGATTTCAAATTATCGTTAATAGGAACTACTTTCAGGATAAAGAAGTGTTTAGAAGAGATATGTGAAGAAAGAATTCTTCATTTTCTGATAAGATGTACACAATCTAGAAAAGCTTACTTACAACGAAACACAAACCTTGTTTATATAGACAAGGCGAAGCCTAAAACCGTAAACTATCCTAGAGACATAATAATGTAGCTTTAACAAAAGCATACCTAACCTTATCTCTAAGGAATCTACTTTAACAAAAGTAAAGCATCTGCTTTCGGAAAAGAAAACAACTTAAAAAAAAGTCCTAAAGTAAACAGTACAAAAGTAAACTACTTTGTACAAAGTCTAAAAGCAAACAGTTGCCACGACAAAAAAGGAATCTTGGAACAGTAGTTATGGGGACCACAAAGAAACCTTTAATTCCAAATTCTGTTTTAATGACAAAACCTCCTCCTCATTATGTCTACTTGATGGAAAGAGGATCCAAGGCTTATCCATAGATTACTTGTCACGAATTGACTCGTGCCACGATTGAAGATTTGATGGAGAATCTAGATCACTTGAGCTATTAGATTTCTGTCGTTTAGACTTGAGCTCACACTGATGAAGTTGATGCAGGAATTGTTCTATCTCTTCTTCTGTAGGATTAGGGTCTTGAGCATCCTGGAAGATAGAGTAGTCTGGCTGAGAGAAACCTGCAACATTGGAGACTGTATCTTCTGTGTCATACTGAGGACTATTTGGACCGGGCATATCAACTTCTGGTGCTTCAGGTTCACCAGGCACAAATTCATTGGGATATGGTCCAATAGATGTAGTCAATACTGGTGTATCAGGGCAATGATTGATCTCTTTGAGAAAATCTTGAAGAGTTAAGAACACCCTATTATGACGTTTTGGCCAATAAAGTGATGTGTGATAATGTTGTACACTTGACTCTGTATAGAGTTCACCAGTTGTATATTCATGATATGGACGATGGATGATGAAGAAACAATGTGATTGTTGCCTTCGTTCAGAAGATGTTCTGAGACGATGCTGAGAAATGATAAGATCACACTGTCGTTTCCACTGATTTAACGGTTGAAACCATTCAAGAAATGTCCATAACAGAGAACTTCCATTATTTATGTCACAGAGATTCTGATAAAGATCAAGAGGAGAAAAACAAATGGCAAAGGCATAAAGAGAGGATAATGCCCATAAATACCACAATGTGTTTTCCGTGAAAGGTTCAGAAGGAGTTAACACATGAAGGTATGGTGCCTTAAGGTTAAACATAGCAGGAGTACCTATCAGGTTATGTTCAACAAGAGAACGATGTAGGTAATAAAACAAACTCATTCGACAGAGAGAAAACACTTGTTCTACAGTTCTAGGCCGACAGGTTATAGGAGGAAAAGACTCTTTCTAAAAGCAATGAGTGGAGGATTAGAAGAACTAGCCATTCTACAAAATTGAGTAGAACTAAAAGAAGTGAAATTCTTTTTGTGATTTTTGAGTAGAGATGAGGGATACTTATAGTGAGAAAAAGTATCTAGAGGCCATGGTGTATGTTGTCGAAGAAGTGTAGATAAGTCAGAAATATCTACAATGGCCTGGCTAACATCTGTCTGAGATGGTAGAATCTGATCAGAAAACTTTATTGGTGAAAGATTCTGACAGAACATTTTGAGATGGTAGACAGCTGTAGTCTGTTCTTTTTCACATGGTGGTGGATTCTTACGTAAGAGCTTAGATAAGCTTGAAGTATAGGCTGCCACATGTGGTATGAAATCTCTGACATAATTGACAATCCCGAGGAATTGTTGAATTTGTTTGACAATGAGATTTTCATCTGGAAATTGTAATAATTCTTCTGCAATATGTGGGCCTGGCTGATAGAATCCATCTTTGAAATGCATTCCCAGAAATTCAATTTCTGTTGTACCAATAGTACTCTTCTTGGCTGAGAGCATGATACCATACTGTTGTGTAAGATCCAAAAACTGTTGTAACAGGGCCTGATGTTCCTCATTGGTCTTTGAGAATAGTAAGATGTCATCGATATAGATCAATGCACTGTTGAGGATAGGCTTGTAGATCTTAGTGATGGCCTTTTGAAACAGTGATGGAGCGACTTTAAGCCCAAATGGCATAACAGTCCATTGGTACTGAGCATTTGGAATGCAAAATGCAGTCTTGTATCGTTCTTCAGGGTGAATACCCAATTGCCAAAATCCTGCTTTTAAATCAAACTTTGAAAAGATAACAGCTTCCTTAAGGAATAATATCTGAGTAGATATCTTAGGCAGAGGAAACTTATCATCTTGCAGGAAAGGATTCAGAGGTTTATAGTCTATTACTAGACGTTTCTTTCCACGCTTTTGCTCTGAACGTTTGTTGACATAGAACGCTTGGCAAGCCCAATCCGACTTTGTGGGCTCGATCAATCCTTGTTGCAATAGAACAGCGCACTCATCTTGTGCTAACTTCAAATCATCAGGATTCATTCTTGGATGTGTGGCTTTCGTAGGATTGATATCCTCATTCTTCTGGAAGGGTAGACTTATGAAAAAGTCACAGTTCTTCCACAGAGGATTAGGATGAGTAAACTATGCATGAGACTCTGGACAGTAGCTCAACAGTTTATCTCTTAGTCCAGTGTAACATGTAGGAACCTGTGAAAGTTCAAACACGTTTTTTATGTCAGTGTATAGACTGTTAAGGTTTCGATACCTAAGGCCTATGGGTAATAGCTGTAGATGTTTGGCTTTATAGTAAACATCTATGCCAATCAGAAGGTCTGGGCCTGGTAACTTGCTTCCAAGAACTTTAGTCCAAACTGTACACTGAGGAAAGAAGCGGATGCCAATTCAGCTTCTTGTTTGTAACCCAATCTTAAAAGAATTTCCATCAGCTGCAGTAAAATACTCTTCATGAGAAGTCCATGCATCTGCTGGTAGGATATTGGGCTTCATGATCGTATGACTAGAACTAGTATCCATGAATCCAATGACTTTAATGGGTCGATCATATTTATCCTGTCAGAATATCTGGATCTGGACATAAGGTCGAACTGGAGTACGATCTATTTTCATGCAGGCTTGCTGTTGTAGCATATAGAAAGAATCATCACTGATAGAGGAGATGATTGTGATGATACTTCTTCATCTGTTGAAACAGAAACAGCAAACTGAGTTTCACTATCCTCGCTAGATTGTTCCTCAAGTAATTCTTCAATGTGACTCTGAGGATGTATTGGCAAGAGTTTTTCAAGTTTCTCCAAGAACTTGACATCTTTCTTGGTTGCACTAGGACAACTGTTAGCGAAGTGATCTAGACTTCCACAGACAAAACATCGAGGCTTTCCCTTGCGTCGATGAGAAGAATTTTTGAAGAACCTCATACGTTTGTACTTTTTGCTTATGTTCTTCTTTTTGAAGTTTTGCTTCCATGGCTTCTTGCCATCCTTCTTCTGTCTGCGAAGATGTCTTCTTTCATAGTAGACTTGAGAACGATGAGCTTCCTTGCTTCTATGACACTTTCAAGTCTGTTTATCTTTGCACTTTATCTGGAGATGAGGCTGCTTACATGCCTTCTTCAGAACTGGACCCCCTTTTAGGATATTCTTGAACAACATATGCTGGTCGCATAACTTGTCAAGAGAAGCTATAGCAAGCTGGTAGATCTCTCCAAGAGAAATTGTTGACATATCTCTTTGTAGAGAAGCAATGGTCCTTTGTAGTTCTGGTTGTATTTCATCTGGAAGGGATGAGATAAACGTGTAGTGAAGATTAACATCATTTCATCCATTCAACAGATAATACCTTTCCGTCATACGTTTATAATGCCGTTGAAGATCTTTCTTATCAAGAGAACAACATTTCATCTTGAAATATTCCTGACGGATCTGCTTGTCAATCAACTGGAAGTCACCAATGAATTCTTTGTGAATAACACCAAGTAGTGCTCCAGCTGTTGTAACTTGTATATACTGAAGATGTTGATACTCACTAACACTTTGCCACCATTCTCGCAAAGTACCAGTAAATTTGGATGTAAATTTAGACAAAATATCCTAGAGTGGATGATTAGGACTGGTCATTTGTAGACCAATCCAAGCACCGAACTCATGTAATCTATCTCGCCATTTCTTTGGAGGTAGATCATGAAAAGTAAACCAAGGTCTTGAGGTAGGCTTGGTTGTTGTCGTCTGTGCAGCTAACGTAGCTGGTGTTTCCTGAGGTGCCGGTTTAGGTCTGATTTGTTCAGTTCCTGTGGATTAAGCTTCACTTATTTCTGGTTCTACTTCAGTATATTGAGGCATAGTCATCAGAACATTTGATAATTCTGAAATATCAGCAAAGTTTGCTGAAGAATCAGTCAATGATGTACTGACTAGTTCATGTGATGACTCTGAAGGTTGTTCGTCTGACGCGATGACACTTTGTTCATCTGAACAACTAGATGGTGTTGTAGAGACTTCAGATATAGGTTTTTCCGAATCAGTTTTCTCTGATTGAGAACTGGAAATATCTGCAAGAGGTTGAGGTGTTAGAGTAGCTATATACTTTGTCTGCTTAGCTTTATCCTTCATCCTGTCATGGGAAGGTTATACTGGTGCTGGTGGTGGAGATTCTGGAGGAGTTCGAATCCTTAAAGGCCTTCTCCAATGTTCTTCTTGAGGCTCAAAAGGTGAATATAAGATGATGCTTCTAGAACCTTTGAAGAATGATCAGAAACTCTTTGTTTAGATGTACGCTCAGAGGTTGGCCTTTCCTTAGAACGTCTTGGTTTCTCCTGAGGTTTCTGAGGATGAATATACTGTCTAATCAAAGGATAGTTGAACTTGAATACCTTTGAGTAGTCAGCTTCTTCTGGATACCTTTGATATATAGGTGTTGGATATGATGGCTGAAGAGTAGAGAACTCTGTAGATAAAGAGCCATATATCTGCTGAGATTGAGAAGCATGCATGTCTGCTTCCATTTGTCGTACAGTCCTTTGTATCTCTTGTATCTTTCTAACTTTCAAGTCGAATTCTGGCCCCATGTATTGGGCAGAGATGTATTGTCTGAGTTCAGCATCAAGTTGCTGAATCTGAGCTTTGTAAGAATGATACATCTTTTGTATCTGTTCTGCAATAGAATTGACTTTACGATGAGTATCCATGTTTTGTTGACTAATTCCATCCAACTTGGAATCAATCCTTCTCAGAACTTTGTTCTGTGCTACTGTATTAAATGTCTGCCAGTTTAGAACTTCATCACTAGGATTTGACATTAGAGTTCCTTGTGAAGCTATTCCTGACGCTCTGATATAAGGGTTGAAGATAACCCGCTGTGATTTATCAGTACTCCTGGATATTTGAGGAAAGTTATCCTCATCTTGTAGTACCATCATATAGGGTACAGGAGTAGGAGTTGTAATAGGAATAGCTGGCTGAGGTCTGCATAATCCACCAGTAGATCTGCAGTTTGTAGACATTGAACTTGGAGACGACTTGAGCATCTCTCTAAGAGACTTTGGTCTGGATCTTTCTATCATCAATAGACCATTATGATCGTCTGTATCTGGATCCTCACGGTGAGGATAATCATGAGAAGGCAAGCATCGAGGCTTGGGCTTTGACTTCTTCTTCCTTCTCCTTTGATATCTTGGATCATCGTCGTCTGAGTCTGACTCTGGGTTGAGGCAGATCTCACAGTCTGGTTCGCACATGGATGGGTCGACATCCCATACAAAGTGTCCACGATGATGACTTACATAGACTGGATCTCCATTAGATTTGAAATAATGAATAGGAGGACCGTCTTTACCTTCCATATGAGAAAATACGGGCTGGATCTTAAGGCTTGTTGCCCCTGTTGATAGATCTGGTAGATCTTGTACTGCAATGGGCTGGATCGTCAGGATGAAGCCTAATGTAGATGGACCAGGCGTGTTGTCGCTAGGTCTGGTGTAGATGGATTTGAATGAGCCATCTCTCAGTGTCTTCAGAATTGGAGGAGTTGTAGTATGAAAAGAATGTCGGTGAGGCACATGGAATACCTTCTGGTAATTGGTAATCCATTATGTAGGCATTAACTTTTCAAGCTCCTGTGCAGGCAACTGCTTCAGGATTTGTATGATAGTTGTCTGATTATTGGCAACATCAGCAACCATGTAGAGAGCATCCGAAGTGGAGTTAGGAAAGTTTAAGTCCAAGGCATGATTCTGTAGACGATAGATCATCTGGTGATGTAAAGTAGCCATGATGGCTGTAGGATCTTGATCTGCGCCAGTGATCTGGATCTGAACTTGTAGACGTTCAGACAAAGTAGGATCATCCAACCTGATATTAAAATTAGGTGCTATAGTCAAGATGACACTTCCCTTATCAAGTGTTGTCAGCAAGGTACCAATAAGAGCATTCTGGTACGTTGTGTAGGCAGTGTACAAGAGAGATATCCTGGCTATTGCAGGAATACCTTTTCTTCCATGTAAGGTAAGAACAAGACGTATAGCTCCAACATGAAGATGTGTATGATTTTGCTCACTCCATGAGGCAATCAGCTCCCTAGGGATTTCAAGCTTTACGTATTGTTCTGCTGTTGTAGATCTGAGACCACACTGTTCCAACTTGGAACTTGGGATGATTTCCTTCACACGAGGTCTAGTAGTAGATAGCACACTCCTAATACTTCTCGTCCAAGAACGGTCATGAGAATAGATATTGTAGGGACTCAACAAAGGTAATGAAGACTCACAAACATGGTTTTCTACAGGTACATGAGTAATTTCTACAAGATTTTTTATTTTGTTTGATAACACACGCTTCACACTTCTAGGCAAACTAGCTAAAGACAAACTAGAAGATAAATGTATTGGATCTTCAGAAACTTCCATGAGAATTCTTATACGACTCTCTTCTTCTCTATTACTTCTTTTTTCCTGAAACTTCTTTTGTCCTGAAATATTTCCCCCCCCTGCAAAAATGCGAAGGTTGTTTCCAAGTACCTTACGAGCAGTAGTAAGATACCAAGCGAGAAGTAGAATTACTTCAAGGGGTACGCAGGTGTATTCGGAAACGCCGACTCTACCTGACCACAAACTTTTGGTTTAGCAAAACTTATTTTGTGGGCTTTACAGATCAATCCCGACATGCTCAGCAGTGGCGGAGCCAGGAATATCCTAGAGCTGGGGCTGATTGGATAGCGATGGACTGGTGGCGAAAACTTCCAAAAAATTCAACATTAATTAAATCAATGTTAAAAGAGGTGGAAATTTTCCTAAAGTCGCGATTTCACACGAAAGTTGCGATCCCGACTTGTCGCAGTCGCGACTTTTCAGAAAATTTTCAAAGTGCGGTAAGCGGCAGAAGCCGGGGCTAGCGCGGGGGCTTGTCCCGCGCTAGCTCCTGCCCTGATGCTTAGTGTCTTAGTCTCCTTCGTCGCTTCGACTATGATGAGGTCGTTCTTCAGTTTTTAACAGTTTTGCATGATTAGTCCTTGTAAAAAAGTGTTGCCGACATGTGCCATGCCTGTTGGTGTCTTCACATTATGAAATTAAAGGATGTTGTCTTCAATTGTCATGGACAGCACGACACATTGCCTTTACCTTCCATTTTGACAACTCATAGGAATTTGTTGGCAGTGTTGTGTTAATATTATCAACCCGATAAATTGTGCTTAAACAAATTGAATCGAAAAGAACGCTCCAATTTTTATAATAATAATAATTATTAAATTTTTTTATAACGTGTGCACTCTAGGTCTTGCAATTATTATCATTGATCTGGCCCCTTGATTGTAGCAGTTCCTTATAAATTACTCTTAAATCGATTAACATGATCGTTGACTACGTAACGCTGGTACCTCCTATAGAACTTCGGCAACACAATTTTATTACTTGAACCGGGACATTTTACAAGCACTGAAAGACTTGCAATCACTGTCTTCTATGCATTTCTCATGCAATAGTTGCAGACTCACTTTTCTTTCACGCCACTCTTGACATGCTTTGGACACAGACTCAGCTCGCTACTTCACCATCATCTATTTTCTCTACTTTCAGGCACCCGCAAATTTGTTATGTGACCTAATAAATATAGGCAAGTTATCTGACTTGTATTTTCCAAGCCGATTGTTTGCTGCTAGAGATCTCTAACATAAAGTCAAAACAAATAACCGACTTGATGAGTCGGCTATAAAGCTATAGAAAGTCCAGAGAGAGACGGCGTTTTATCAACAATTAATGATTGGACAATAGGGAAGAATCTTACAATGCGGTATCATGCACCCCTAAAGGATGATTCAACTCGAGAGAGGAATTTGAATTACATAACTTTTTTAAGGATCAAGTGTTTTAGATCCCAAGTGTTTGACTTCAAACAACCACTTGAAATTTGTCTTTTCTTTAATTTATTAATTAATTAATTTGTAACATGAAAATTTATTTGATATTAAGTGTTTGAATTTTTTAAATTCTGAAAATTTAAACTTTAAAATAGTAAATTAAAGTGAGTTTACATTTATTAATTAACATACTTAGAGTACCTAATTTATGAATTATTAGACAAATACTTAAAACACATTCAAATAGTAATAACTGTAAATATTTTTATTATTAAAGAAAGTAACTTAACTGAGAATTTTTCATTATTAATAAAATACAGAAAGATGCAGAGCAGCCAGAAGTAAAATTGAAAGGGCATACTCTTAGTTAATTTCGTTTGGAGCTAAAAGTTGTACTAAAACTACATTTGCTATCGTATATTTATAGTAATGGAGAAAATTAAAACTATAAAAAATGAATATTATTTACTTTATTATAATTATCTATCAAGCTTTCCATGATATACAGAAAGAAAAATAATTAGAGCGAACAAACTTATTACGGTTGAGTAAATATAACATATAAATTAATTGCTAAAATATGAAGATACCTTATCCTTTTCATTAAATAGCATTCGTTTGCATAATTTATATATAGAAAATGCTATATAAAACCATTATACATTGTAACCTACAAAAACACGTTATCTTATAATTTCTCTTTTCAAAGTAGAGGAAACACTAAAAGATAATTTAACTTTTTTATGACGAAATTGTTTATTTGCATCAACTAGCTAATTTTTTATTTGATACATACTGTCACATGATCGCCAACATATCAAAAAAACTATATAATCAAGGCAACTTGCACCAATTTAATAATTATTATGTATATGCCTAGGCATATACAATGTACAATATCTTATCTAGTCAATAAATCTTTTGCTTCAATTGCAAGCAAACCAATTCATGAAGTAACATAAATATATGTAAGTAAACTAATTCCTTTACTCAATTGCAAACAAATGTATTTAAAATCTGACCGTTAATCTACCATAAGAGGTGCTTTTTACATTCGCAATTAAATCATATCACACTTAATTTTAGACTTTTTTGTATACAACTAGCTAGAGACAAAAAGCAATTATATTATTCTTTTATTCTTTCCATATTAAAAAAGACTAGAATACATCATCTTTGTGAATTTTATTATTTTAAAAAATCTCTATGATTTAATATCTTTTAAAAAAACGTAAAATATGAGACTTCCATATAGTTTAAGTAATTTAAAATTTTCGAAAAAGTTTCTTATAATTTTTCTTTTTAAAAAAAGTTCTTTTTTTAAATTCCTGTATGACTAAACGCATATTGTATGAGTTGTACACATTGATTATTTTAATGTAATTAGAATGCTGATCCAATTTAACATTTAAATTCCACTCAAATTAATAATTTAATAATATAATAATAAATTATTAATTTTGATTATATTTAATTAGTTCAGATTGGATTTAAGAGTTGGATTAAATTATTATATCAACAATATTTGGTTAGTCATAATATTTATGTTAGGTATGTTTTGTCGTTATTCTCTAATAAAAATTTAAAAGAAAGTGTTTTTTTAAATTATAAAATAAAAAATTTCTTAAAATTATTTAACTCATAAGAAATTCCCGTATCTTTTTAGTCTTTAAAAAAGTCATCTTCTTTGTTTTTATCATCCTCATAATTCTTACCGTTAAATTATTGAACTTAGTATGAGAGCCTTTTTTTAATATTAAATTATACGAAATTTTTAACTGACACAAAACCATATAAAATGTCTCTTAAAAATTGTCGTGTGAAAAGAATATTTCTTCCTCTGTGGAAGAAAGAATACATTCCGTCCTCATTTTCTTTTGTATAGAAGATAAAAGGAGACTTCTCGAGACAAAGTCAACAACTTCCCCTTACACAATTGGGATTACCTCCCCTTTTTGTTCTTGTACCTTGTGATCATGAATCCTGTCCCAATTGTCCCTTTTGTTCTCTTCGTCATCTTTATCGCCAAATGGCTTTACGCAAATGTTAGAAGTGGCCGCAAAAACTTGCCACCTTCACCCCCAAAGCTTCCAATCCTGGGGAATCTTCTCCAACTGAGCTCGTTAGCCCACCGATCACTCCATTCCTTGGCTCAACGTCACGGTCCTCTC
>JAOQMS010000007.1:25754852-25776107 GCA_027563885.1 Erythroxylum longipes
GCAATAATAATAATAATTCTAAAAATAATTTATAAAATAACAAATTATAAGGAATTTAATAATAATAATAATAATAATAATAATAATAATAACAACAACAACAACAATAATAATTGATTGGGAATTTTAACCCTTATAGAGGTAAAATCTATTTTTGAGGTCCTCATGGAAGTTGTAGGTCTAGAAGTCCTCTTCAAAACGGTTTGTAAATGACCTTAATCCGATATTTGTAGTGAAAGTTATGCCTTTTTTACCAAAACAAGTTGGAGAAAAGAGAAAAGAGGAAAGTCGCGATCGTGACTTTGGGAAAATTTCACGAAAGTCGTGATCGCGACTTTCCTCTTTTGTCTTTTCTCCGACCTAATTAATAAAACAAAAGCTAGTTTATTTACTCTCTTTTCTCTTCCTCTCTTGAACCTTCTGCTCAGACTGAAAAGATTTTTGTTGCTTCTGGAAGAGATAAAGCTTTTCCGCTGGTGTATCAGTTAATTGAATTGACATTGATCCTTCTAGTTGCGACAGCATCTGTCGAAAGAGTGTTTTCTTCAATGAAACTTATAAAAAATGATTTGCGAAATAGGATGGGAGACGAATGGATGAATGACATAACGGTGGTATACAGTGAGAGAAAAGTCTTCAAAAAAATTGATAATGAGATTATTTTACAGCAGTTTCAAGCCATGACGACTCGCCAAAAACAATTATCATCTATTAGGTCTAATGTCTCTAAAAATGTGTAAAGTCATTGTAATTTGAATATTTTAGTTAACTTCATTTATGAATGTACTTTGTGAAATTGTTTTTTGAATTAATGTTGAATTTGCCGGAAGTCTTCGCCGCCAGTCCATCGCTGTCCAATCAGCCCCAGCTCCAGAACATTCCTGGCTCCGCCACTGTTCTTATTTATGGTTTTGGTTTCTTAATTTTTATTTATATTTTTTAAAAATTAAAATTGAAATAAAATAATTTTTAACTGTTTAAATTAATGCAATTAAACTTTAATACTAACAATAGCAAAATACAAACAGAACTTAAGGATGAGTTAACTTTATAAATTAATTAATTATAATATTTAATATCATATATTTTTATTAATAAATACTAAAACTTTATGTTAAATTAATGATAAAATTAAATTTTAAATTAATATTATAGAAAACAAGAATAGAAAATAAAAATCATTTTTATAATTTTTAAATTATTAAATTAAGAAGAAACTAAGACCAAAAAAAAGGCACCAAAAACTCCACCAAACTACTTTTTTTAATTTAAAAATAAAAACAAAAATAAAGTAAAACAAACTTTTCCAAATTTCATATGACATATACGAACTTAGACGAATGTATTGTGGTAATTTGCTTGTCGTTGTCTAAAAGCTTTATGTGAATTTTCTAAAGAAAACAGAAAGCCCTTCTAAGTCGAGAGAGATAATATTATGAGAAATTTTCAACATAGGCAGTCTTTTATGTCAGAAAATAGGTGAAATAAAGACCTAAAGGACCTTGGATTATATTTTTCCTTCTATAACCTTGATCTTTTCAATATGTTTATTGTCTTTGATATGATTATTGTGTAGGGCTATTAGGGCACCTTGACAATAGGGCTCAAATTTATGACTATCTTATATCTCTTTTGCCATCTCATAACCTATACTATGACTTAAACTATTAAGAAAGGCAATAAAAGAGTATAGCCTTTTCTTTGTTCATACAAATATTACATAAAGGTGATTATAAGGTTCAAGAAAAACGTTCATCTCTTCTAATCTAGGTATTCTTCGTATCATTACTATTTATGCATGGTTTGTTAATGGCGTATATAGTACAATTGAATGATCTTACATTTGGCTCCCATTGTTTTATAATTTATATATGTGATATTAGATCCATATTTCAATAGGTACTATAGCTTTTATATTTGAATAGGTTACTTTTTTGGTTTAGAAAATCTAGATTGAAGATTTTCTAGTTTTCAAAAGAAATCCCTATGTTTAGGAGGCATGAAACTTTAGAATTTTTATTGGTTCTTATGATTAAATTATGAGCTTTGGTTGACAACTATACCAAAGTGGGTTGTTAATCGATTTTGGAACTTGTTATTCATTAAATCATATTGTTTTTTAATTACTTTGAAACTTTATTGTAATTAAATCTTATGTTTTTTTTCATGTTTTCCATGAGTTTTATGATTGTGATTTCTTTTACTATGTATTTTTATATGTTTCCTTTTTCCTGCATGACTCTTATAGGTCAAACAAACAGAGGCTATTCTAGAGCTTTTTTTTTACATTTTTTTATAATTTAGGCAAACTCAATCCTTTCAATCACCTTGTAAATTATTTTATCTATTAACTTTTTTTGGAGAAAGTATCTTAACTTATTATTGTTAACTACCCAAATGGAATAATTACATCTGAGTTTGGTGAGATGATATAATTTTCAGTGTGAGTTGTATTTGATTTAAGAATTGTTACCTGCCTAAAGGGAATAATGGCAGGCCCATTGTATCAACCCTACTCCAATTCCCTCCTTATAAGCATCTACTTCTACGACGAAAACTTTGCTAAACTTGGTAAGTTGCAAAACAACTGCTAAAGTGATGACTTTCTTCAAAGCTAATTGCCTATCTCAGTAAAGCCATGGGTGTTTCATTTAATTCTCTTTCTACTTATTAGAGAGACTTATATGGTATTGTATATGCAGTCAAAAAATGGAGCCAGTATCTCATTGAGAGACATTTCATCATAAGGACTGATCAATAAGTTTAAGCACTTACTGGAGTAGAATCTTTCATCGCTAATGCATAATAAATTGTTTGGAAAATTGATGGGTTATGACTATAAGATACAATATAAGATGGGGAAGGATAACTCTACTATAGATGCACTTTCTTAGAGGGAAGAAGTGGCTGCCATCATGTCAATCTCAACAATTGACACCGGTTTATGAGACAAGGCAAAACTAGTTGGAAGATTGATGCAAATCTGCAAAAAAAAATCACTCAACCGCAGTAACAACCTATGACCATTGACCAAGGGAAATATCTATGGTAGTATAACTTGTTGAATAGAAAAGGAAAATTGGTCATTGATAAGATTTGAAGATCCTTATCAAAGATCTTATCGACTTTTTGAAATCAGCTTACCTTATCAGTTTTGGAACATTATCTTTATCTCTTTTAATCCTTGTTGAATTACCAAATGTTATCTTTCTTTATCCTTTTGTTATCTCATATTTGAATTATTTTATCTCTTAAAATAGCCTTTGAGCTCCTAAATAACAGGGAAGGATGCTGTAAACTTTTCTATTTAAAGCCTCCTTAGTTCCTAAATAAAGAAAGTAATATTTGCAGAAATCATTAGTCTTTCTAGACGAAAATAGAAACTTACTCTTCAATTCTTCTTAGATTAGACTAGGACCTTAACAATTGGTATCAGAGCCAGGTTAAAATGGCCTCCAACAAAGAACATATCGAGAACTTAGAGCAAGCCTTGGTGGGTTGTAGGATAGCTTTAGTCGGATAGAGCTCGGGATGGATGACAAACTTCGTATCATCAAAGAGAACCTCAAACAACTTACCGACACCATTACCTCCAACCGAGAAGGTTCTAGCAGTAATGTTTTTGGTCGGGCTGATTACGGTGGACCATCGCATAAAGAGGGAGTAGAGAGAACTGAGGGGTGCCACCAACCTTTTTGCTCTAGATTAGCAAAGCTTGAGTTTCCTTCTTACAAGGGCAATGACCCGACTGAGTGGTTTAACCATGTGGATCAGTTTTTTGAGCACCAAAACACCACTGCAGATCAAAAAGTGGTATTAGCATCGTATCATCTAAAAGGCAAAGCCAACCAATGGTGGCAATGTCTTCATCGAGTCTGTAAGGAAGAGGAGAAAGAAATAACTTGGGTAGTGTTTGAAGAGGAGCTTTGGCTTTGGGTCGGGCCGACTGATAGTGAAGGTTTTGATGAAGCCTTGTTTAGAGTAAAACAAAATGGTTCATTGCGTGAGTACCAAAAAGAATTTGGTTGGTTGGGTAACCAAGTTCAAAGGTGGACACAAAGAGCTTTGGTGGGAACGTTTATCGGTGAACTTAAATCTGAAATAACGGACAAAATCAGAATGTTCTGACCCAAGTCTTCGAAGGAAGCGATTAGCTTGGGCCGTATGAGAGAGGATCAATTAAATCGACAATGCTGGTCTAACCGGTCCTGACAAGGTGCGATCACTCAACCATACCAAGTGCTAGCAACTTCGTCGTCATAACCTACAACTTCGCCAACTGCCACTACCAAACAAATCTTTTGGGATGAAATGCAGAAGCGTCGAACACAAGGATTATGCTGCAACTACGATGAGCAGTTCACCCCTGGCCACTGAAGTCGCAAACCCCGACTGCTATTACTAGAAGGTGACTAAGACGAAACTACATGGGCAAATAACATCCTAAACCTTGAGGACAAGGTTCCTAAAAAAGGGGGAGGCAATGATAAGATTTGAAGATCCTTATCAAAGATCCTATCGACTTTTTGAAATCAGCTTACCTTATCAATTTTTAGAACATTAGCGTTATCTCTTTTAATATTTGTTGAATTACCAAATGTTATCTTTCTTTATCATTTTTTATCTCTTATTTGAATTATTTTATCTTTTAGAATAGTCGTTGAGCTCATGAATAGTAGGGAAAGCTATTATAAACTTTTCTATTTAAAGCCTCCTTAGTTCCTGAATAAAGGAAGTAATATTTGCAAAAATCATTGGTCTTTTTAGCTAAAAATATAAACTTATTTACCAAATGTTATCTCTCTTTATCCCTTTGTTATCTCTTATTTGAATTATTTTATATTTTTTTATATATTCGGGAGGCTCTATGCCATGTGTGAGATTACAAAATGCCCTTACTAGGGTGGGAGATAAGTCAGATGGCTAAAGTAATGAACATTTAATGGATGTAGCTCAAGATCAGGTGAAAGTCCATTAGAAGCTGTATATGACGGAGAAACCCAAGATAAGTCTGTTCTCTGCTGGTCAGAAGAACTCCGTCGAGAAAACATCGAACTATCTGCCGTATTGACATGCTAACTAGGTATGCTGATAACTCTGGCTTGATTGGGGTTCATCCGGTGGTGCCCGATCGACTCCTCCCATCTATGGGGAGGTGCTACTAGATCGATTGGTTGGTGAGGAGTGAAGAGCCGACGAAGAGCGTCTGGGGGTTGAGCGAAAACGTGGACTGCCAAATCTGAATTAGCGAGCCTATGCTTAGCCATAAAATCTGCTGCCTGAGTATCTAGTCGTCACTTGTGCATCCAATGTAATTCCCAAAAGGAAGCCGCTACATTCTTAATCATTGAGATTAGCGAGATTGATTGACCGTCGATGGGGACCTCTTCTGTGAGTAAGGTAATGGCATCCTTTGATTCTGTTTCCACAATCAATTTCCTTACTCCCATGGTCCATGCTAGTTTAATTCCAGTGAGTACTCCCCAAAATTCAATAATTAATGGGTTGCATTTGCCCTCTTTTTTGGTGAAACCTGACAGCCATTTGCTCTCTTGATCTCGAATTACGCTTCCAGCTGCTGCCAGTCGTGACGATCTGCAGACGGCGCCATCAGAAGATAAAATAAAAAAGTCGTCTGGGATGGGTGGCCCTCCTGCTGCTCCAGAGCTCGCGTTTCCCTGAGAGACTGTAAGTGACTTCTGAACCTGGAAGCTTTGTCTGTTGTGATCCTTTGTTTGAATTTGAAAGCACCTGTGGACCTCCTTGACTGCTGCCACGATTGTAAGATGTAATGATTTAAAAGTTGTTGTTGATCTGTCAAATGTTTCTGAATTTCTTGTATTCCAAAGTAATCTGCAAGTTGTAGCGAACCAGATTGACCATGTAATTTGATCCTGCAAAAGATTGATGTCTAAATTAGTGAATATCCATTTTGTATGACACGTTTCTGTCCAAAAAACCTGCTGTAGAGTAGGGTTTATTTGACTCCAAATCCATTTTCTGCGATGGTAATTTCTGAGAACATGTAGAGTAGTCTCTTCCCTTTTGCATAAATGACATTAAGGCTCCGTAGCTATCCTTTGTTTGAAGCGAGCTGAATTTGTCCACAGTATGCCTCGCGCTGCTTTCCATATGAATAGCTTTGTTTTCTCTGGAACTTCCATCTTCCAAATGAGATGCCATTTATGAAGTGGAATGAGTTCTTGATTCCTTGATTTTCTCTAATATGCTGATGTGGTGGTGAACCTCCTTGTTGAGTTCCATCGCCAAATAGGCTGGTCATGTCCTAAGTCTGACCGAGGTGGTGGTATTGCTCTTATCTCCAAGAGCGTGTCATCCGGCAACAAGTTCTTTAGGCAATCCCAATCACCTGTCACGGAAACATAATCGGAAGTTAGTTTGGATAATTCCGAATGTGGGATAGGGTAACGTACCTGGTGACAGAGTGGCTCCTCCAGATCTGTCCATCGATCAAGCCAAAACCTGCAATGATTACCGTTTTGTATGTTCAATTTTTTTCCATTTAGGATTATATCCCAAATATCTTGCAGCTTGTTACACAAGTGAGATCCCTTGACCCTAGGGAACCCTTTCCTTATTTGATCTTGGATGCAATTATATTTGGCTAAGAAAACCTGTTTCCATGGTTTTTGACTAGGGGAGATTAAATCCCATGCCAATTTAAGAACAAGGACAGTATTATGATCTTTACCTTTTCGAAGCCATAAACAGCCTTTGGCCTTTGGTCTACATACCTCGTCCCATTTTAAAGGGCTAGCAGTTCTATCATTTACATTACCACCCCACAAAAATCTCCTGCTAATCTTATCAATTTCATTGCAAGTTCTTTCAAGAGAAGTGAGGACTGCATCAAGTATGTTGGTAGTGCGCCTAAGACACTTTAACACAATGTCAATCTGCCTGCTAACGATATTGTTTGAGCCTTCCATCCTATTGCCCTGTTCTTTACTCGTAGTACATAGCTCTGATAGTGCGCTTTCGTAAGCTTTCCATTTAATAAAGGACATCCTAGGTAGGTTCCTAAATCTGGAACCAAGGGTATCCCTAAGATATTACTTAATTCCTGTTTCAAAACTGAATTCACATTAGGTGAAAAAAAGAGACTGGATTTATCCTTATTAATCATTTGCCCCGAAGCTGCAGAGAAGAATGACAAAACTTGGTGAATAATGGAAGCTTGGTCCTTGTCGGCCTTTACAAATAGGATTAGATCATCTGCAAAGAGTAAATGGGAGAGGGATACCTTTTGAGAGCCGAATGTCAAAGGGATCCACTTACTCTGCTGCACTTGTTTATTGATAGCGTGAGATAGCCTGTCCATACAAAGTATGAATATGTAGGGGGAGACGGGATCACCTTGTCTTACACCCCATCTAAGGGTAAAATCTCTTCCTATAATTCCTTCCCACAACACTCTTGTAGTGGATGTAGCTAGGGAACTTAGGATGACTCTACTTAAGAATTCTGGAATTTTGGCGTCTTGTAAAGTTTCTGAGATGAAACTCCAACTGATTCTGTCAAAAGCTTTCACTAATTCTATCTTGACTGCCGTCCAGCCTGTCTTACCTTTTGAGGAATTCATATAATGTATAGCTTCCTGGGCCATTACGATATTCTCGACTATGCTGCGACCCTTTATGAAACTAGATTGTGTGGGTAGAATCAAGTCTGGCATTACCTGCTTAAGCCGATTTGCTAGCACTTTCGATATGATCTTTACGCTGATATTAATTAAGCTAATTGGCCAGAAGTGAGACATCTTCTCTGGTTGTTTCACTTTTGGAAGTAGCGTAATAAGCCCACGGTTTATTTGTGGGTCGACTATACCAGTCAAAAAAGTCTTCTTGACCATTCTATAGACCGAATCTCCAATAACACTCCAATTATGTTGATAAAATCCCGGAGAGAAACCATCCGGACCTGACGCTTTGTGTGCATTCATGTCAAACACTGCCTTCTTCACCTCCTCTTTGCTGACTTCCTCAACTAGAAACCTTTTCTTGCTATCCGAAATTGGTGGAAAACAGTTTGTATATGGGTAAAAGTGGGGACCAGTATTAGGGGGACTTGATGTGCCCGAATGGTATAAGTCTATGAAGAAAGTTGTCGCATCGTCACTGATCATTTTCCTATCTGAGGACCATGTGTCGTCCCTTAATTTCAACGATTTTATCCTTCTTCTAATCCTTGTCGGTTTATGAACTGAATGGAATTGCCTTGTGTTTCGATCACCTTGTGTAGTTCAAAGAGCTTTTCGGTTTTGGATCTTCAGTGCATATTCCTGCGTTGTGAGTTCCTCAAGCTGCTTCCTGAGTTTTGCTTCCAGCTTAATAAGGCCAGGTTCATACCTAGCAACCAACTTTTGCTGAATACCTGAAAGTCGGCCTATCATCCTTCTTTTTTGTGTATGCAGATCCCCAAAAATAACTTTCCACTCCTCGATTTTGGAACCCAAAAACTCCTGGGCTGCGTGTAAATCTTCGTTAACTGAACCATTCCATCCACTTTTCGTTATACTCCTAAGCAGATAGATACCTGAAAGACTTTTTAGCAAGAAGTGCATTATCCGAGGGGAACAATCTGAGTAATAGAAAGGAGTGATCAGATGCTTGCTTGGGTAGATGCTTGACCTGTATGTTTTCAAAAGCATCGAGGAGGGCTTCATTACATAGAGCTCTGTCTAACCTCTCATGGCAACGCCCTCGAGCCCATGTATACCTTTGACCTGTGAAACCCAGATCTTGGATATTATGCAATTGAATCCAGGTTCTGAATCTGCTATAGCCTGATGAGAAACGCCCTCCAACCTTGTCTTCAGAGCAAGTGAAGGCATTGAAGTCGCCCACTATGAGCCATTTAGATGTTATATCACTTATGATCATAGACAAACTTTCCCAGAGAGCCCTTCTGGTTAAAGGTTGAGGGCTCCCATAAACAGCAGTGGCAAGAAAGCTGCTAGTATCATTTAGATTAATATGTATATGAATGAGTTGCCAAGAATGTTGTATGATACTAATTTTAACATTACTTTTCCACATGACCCAAATTCCCCCAGAAAACCCATTGGCTTCAACCCTAAAGGAATTTGGGAAACTCAGTTCATTAATAATTTTTTGGGCTTCATGCCCACTGACTCTAGGTTCTATGATAAAAACTATATCGACTTTGAAAAGTTCTATTAGGTCTTTAAAAGCGGCTTTGGTTTTATTATTTGAAATACCTTGACAATTCCAAGAAATAATGTTGTTCGTCATGATTAAAATTAAAAAGTTTAAAAAGTTACCCTTTTGCCTCTGGCCGCTCTTCATTATCGGATTGTCGTGTATTTTCTAGTGAGTCAGGTAGTTCTTCATCAAAGTCATCCATAAACTCTACATCTTGGTGTTTGTATTGAGCTTTTTCCGTGGAGTGTGGAAAGGCGTCTTTGTTCTGCCTCCCACATGGATGCCTTTAGCGTTGGGACTAGATTTGCCACTTGTAATGTGTTCTTTTAAGACCTGCAGGATGTGATACAATCACAGCTACATGCTCTGTGTTTGGAAAAATAGCTTTGTCCTTTTCTAAGGGAAGAGTAGTGCTTGCAGGTTCTTCGGAGATGGTGTCTGAGATGTTGTTGGTTTGCTGATTAGAGGTGGCTGAAATTAAAGGCTGCTGATTTGCAGGGGTGGGGGTTGTTTCATCCTCGGGCTGTGCAGATGGCTAGGAGCTCTGGGCCTCGGATGAAGTTTTTGGAATCCATGTGGGTTCAGCTAGGTGGGAGATGAATTTTCTTCTCTTGGGCCTGTTTGGTGGGTGTATGGGTACTTTGGTCGTCACGGGTTTCTTCCCTTTTCGGGGTTTAAGATAGCCTTTGAGTTCCTAAATAGCAGGGAAAGCTTCTGTAAACTTTTCTATTTAGAGCCTCCTTAGTTCCTGAATAAAGGAAGTAATATTTACAAAAATCATTGGCCTTTCTAGCCAAAAATAGAAAATTACTCTTCAATTCTTCTTGGTTTAGACTGGGACCTTAACAGCTGTAGGTACTTGAGGAAGGAAATCCTAGCGTCTTTTCATTGTTCCCCACGGGGTGGCCATTCTCGTCTTTCTAGTACCTATCACGAGTTAAAAGCCATTTCTACTGGAAAAGGATGTAAACTGTTGTTAAGAATTTTATGTAAGAATGTGATACATATTAGTGATGTAAACGTAATTTGTCTGAGAACCCTAGATTTTTACACCCATATATTTCCAATTCCAAATGGGACTTGGTAGTCACTTTCCATTGACTTCATTGTACAATTTCTTTTTATAGCCTTAAACATCCATGTACTATAAAGGAAGTTGTCCAAGTCTTCTTAGATAAGATTGTGAAGTTACATGAATGGCCAATCCCTATTGTCTCAGATAGAGATGCAGTTATTTTTAAGCTTACTTTGGAATGAATTGTTTACTATCAATGAAGTCCACATCCTATCGTCCTCAAATGGATGGACAAATAGAGGTCATGAATAAAGTTTTAGAGTGTTATCTTTGATTTTCATCAGCAGTGTACCTAGCAAGCTGTTGAATTGGGTACCTTAGCCGAAGTATGGTATAATACAATGCACCAAGCTTCTATTTAAATGAACCCTTTGAAGCTTTGTATGAGTACAAACCCAATTTGGGCTATCCATATGTGGTTGGATCTTCCATATTACATACTATAGATACTATTTTTCATTCCAGAGATGATATTTTTGCTTTGTTGAAACAGAATCTGCTTAAAGCTCAGGAACACATGAAAATATATATAAAGACAAGAGCAAGTTTGAGTGGCAATTTATTCCTGGTGACTGGATCTTCATAAAATTTCAGCCATCCTGGCAAGCCTCGGTGAACAATAGGCACTTCCATAAGTTGGCAGCTGTGAAATATGGGCCCTATAAGGTTTTGGAGAAAATTGGTGAGATGACATACAAATTAGCTTTGCCCCCTAAGAATAGGGTGCATAATATCTTTCATATATCCTTACTCAAAACTCAAAAGGCATCACGCCAAGGCAACTCCTCATCAGACTCTTCCACCATTTTCAAATGACGGTGATATGGCATTGATTCCAGTAGATTTTCTAGATAGGAGAATGAAGAAAGACATGAACCATGCTATGATTGAGCTCTTTGTAGGAAGTCCCTCCATTTAAGAAATCCCACAATGAAAGTAAAAGGAAGATTTAAATAGTTTTTTTCCTTATAAATAGATACCAATAAAGAGGACTTAAGCATCCCAAGCAAAGTATCAGAGCAATAAAACTATAGTAAAATAAAGAGTTTTGTGCCTAATAATTTGGCACTAGTGTTTTGCTATTTGTGAGATATTTTCCACTCTCTTTGTATTTCCAAGAGTTTAATCTCTTGAATATCTTGGTGTATTATCTCTAGCTTTATCTACGGAAATAGTGTTGTACTCATTATTTTAAGTAGTGGAGATATTTTGGACCACGATCCCATAGTTTTTACTTTCCATATTGGGTAGGTTTTCATGTAAAAATTATATGTGTCTTTCTTTGATTTTATTTAAGAGTTTTTGTGGTTTTCTTTGCTTGGTGATTTCCTTATAGGTTTACAAAAGGTGGGAGAGATTTTATTCCATTACTTTAGTGTGTCCACCTTCTATCAAACTAATATCATTGCACATTTTGGGTGTGCAGTTCTACTTATAGTATGTTCTATGGTTGCTACTGAATAGTGGATCCTCTATATCAGAAAATAAGTTAGATCACTATTTGAAGATACTGGACATTATTCACATGTATGGTTACTAAATCAGTCATCTTTTGTAAACGATGGAAGTCAACACAAGTAGAATGATTAGTTTGAATGGAGGCAACTTCCAAGTATGAAAGGAGAAGATGGAAGATCTCCTTTATGTGAAGGGATACCATGAACTGGTATTTGGTATCACAAAAATCGAAGGCAAATTTCACATCGAGTGGAGTCTATTATAAAGACAATTCTGCAAATTCATCAGAAACTGGGTAGATGATAATGTCCATAATCATATCTCCGATGAGAAGGATGCAGACAAGTTATGGGCTAAACTCAAGAGCCTTCATGCTTGAAAGTCTGGCAACAATTAAACAACTCATAAACCTGAGATACTGAGATGGATCACCAATGATGGATCACTTGAATACTTATCAAGGGATCATTAATCAGATGCCCACCATGAGGCTGGCTTATAATGATGAGATGCTTGGATTATGGCTTTTGGGATCCTCAACGAGTTCTTGGGAGACATTTAGAACAATGCTTTTCAACTCAGCTCCTAAAGGTGTAGTCTTAAAGGAAAAGGTTAAAAGTAGCTTTTTAGAGGAGGAGTCTAAAAGAAAGATTGAAGGATCATCTCCCAATTCTGATATCTTAATTATGGAGACAAGGGGGAGAAGCAAAAGTAGAGGCCAAGGGTAAGAAACACAAGGTGTTGTACATAATGTAAACCAATACTCCCAGTAGCAGTATCAATGCTATAGAAGATGTAGTTGCAACTAAGTTGTGGAACAAAAGGCTCAACTATATGAGTGAGAAGGGCTTAACAATGTTACCTAAGAAGGGACATCTATCTAGTGTCAGAGTACGTGTCTTAGAAAATGTGCTCATTGCCTAGTAAGAAAGTAGAATCAGGTTGCTTTTACGAGTTCACCTCCCTTCAGAAAACCAAATGTACTTGATTTGGTGCATTCTGACGTATACAGTCTGATGAAAACAAAATCACTTAGTAGTGCTCTTTACTTTATGATTTTATTGATGATCACTTAAGGGAGATCTAGAGTTACACCTTGAAGTTGAAGGATCAAGTGTTAGAGGTCCTTAAACAATTTCAAGCTTCAGTTAAAAGAGAGACAGGGAAGAAACAAGAATGCATCTAGACTGATAATGAGGGAGAGTATTCTGGTCCATTTGATTAGTATTGCAAATAACAAGGAATTCGGCATCAGAAGACACTACCAAAGATGCCATAATTAAATGGTTTGGCAGAAAGGATGAATAGAATGCTATTGGAGAGAATTAGATGTTTATTATCACAAACAAAGTTGCCAAAACAATTTTGAAATACGGCATTGAATACAGCGGTGCATGTGGTGACTCTCTCACCCTCGGTTCCATTGCAATCTAATATGCCTGATAGAGTCCAGTTAGGGAAAGATGTTAGATATGATAATTTTCGTGTCTTTGGATGCAAGGTGTTCGTGAACATTACCAAAGACAGGAGATCCAAGCTTGATGATAAGACAAAACAGTCCATCTTTCTAGGTTATGGGCTTAATGAGTTTGGTCATAAACTTTATGATTTGATCAATAAGAAGTTTATTCGAAGCCCTGATGTTATGTTTGTGAAAGATGAGACCATCAAGGATATCCAAAAGGTAAAAGAGTCAACGCACAAAGATATTGGCAATGTGCTTAATTTGGATCCAATTAGCAAGGTACCAACATAGGATAATACTTAACAAGATGTAGCTAATGAGGATGTTCCTTTACCAGTAGAGGCAAATAATGGTGATGATGACCAAGCACAGGAAGCAGAGGATCCAACTATACTTAGACAGTTTGATACAGACAAAAGATTTTCTACTCGATACTCTCCAAATGAGTATATATTACTCACTGACGGGGGAGAACCTAAGAATTATAAAGAAGCCATGGAAGACGAACACAAGCAATAGTGGTTTCAAGCCATGGAAGAAGAGATGATGAGAATCACACTTTTGACCTATTAAAGCTCCTTGAAGGAAAAAGAGTTTTGAAGAATAGGTGGGTGTTTAGGGTAAAAAATGAAGAATACTTATCACAACCATGATACAAAGCCAGGCTGGTGATCAAAGGATTCAGTCAGAGAAGGAGTATTGATTTCAATGAAATATTTTCACCAGTGAAGAAGATGTTATCCATTCGCGTTATCCTCAGCTTAGTAGCTAGTCTTAATCTAGAATTCAAGCAGATGGATGTGAAAATTTCCTTCCTTCATGGTGATTTGGAGGAAGAGATCTATACAAAGCAACCAGAAGGTTTTTAAGTCAAGGGGAAAGAAGATTATGTTTATAGGCTGAATAAGAGTCTTTATAGCTTAAAACAAGCACCGAGATAATGGTACAAGAAGTTTGACTCAGTTATAGGGAAGCAAGGCTATAAGAAAAAACTTCTAACCATTGTTTTTTCATACATAAATTATTTGAAGATAACTTCTTTATTTTACTGCTCTATGTTGATGATATGTTATAGGGAAGCAGGGCTATAAGAAAATGACTTCTGAATATTGTGTTTTCATACAGAAATTCTCTGAAGATGATTTCATTATTTTACTGCTCTACGTTAATGATCTGTTGATTATTAGCAACAATATTATCAGAATTGACAAGCTGAAGAAGCAATTGAGCAAGTCTTTTGCTATAAAAGAATTGGGGCCTTCAACGTAGATCTTTAGTATAAGGATTACTCGAGACAAAAAGTACAAGGAGGTTATATTTGTCTCAAGAGAAGTACATGTAGAAGGTGCTTCAAAGATTCAACATGAAAAATGCTAAAGTGGTTAATTCCCCTTTTGCAGCCCACTTTAAGTTAAGTAGTAAACTTAGTCCTTCTACAGAAGTAGAGATGAGAGATATCCGAAATATTCCTTCCTCAGTAATAGCAAGTTTGATGTATGTTATGGTATGCATAAGGCTAGACATAGCTCATGCAGTTGGTATGGCAAGTAGATTTCTCTAAGATATGGGAAGAGAGCATTGGAATACTGTGAAGTGGATTATGAGATATCTTCGAGGTACTTTCGACTTGAGTCTCAGTTTTAGAAATGAAAAGCCTATATTAGTAGGCTACACAGATTTAGATCTAAGCAGAAATGTTAATACCAGAAAGTCTACTTCAGGATACTTGATCACTTTTACAAAGGAAGCAGTATTATAGTAGTCAAGATTGTAGAAATATACTACGTTACATACTACCGAAGTAGGGTATATTGTGGCAACGGAAGCATGTAAGGAGTTACTATAGATGAAAAGATACATCCATAAACTTGGCTTCAAGCAAGATAGATATGTCATGTATTATGACAATCAGAGTGCCATCCATCTTGGTAAGAATTTAACTCTCCATTCAAAATCAAAATATATCGAGATAAGATATCATTAGATCAAAGATGTTTTGAATTCCAAGCTATTAGCACTTGAAAAGATACACATGGATGAAAATGGTGATGATATGTTGACAAAGGCATTACCAAAAGATAAGATTGAAGTCTACAGGTTGATTGTAGGGATGGTAAGTCCTTCTAACTGATATGGAAAAGGTGGATTTTCCCCTCTAAGATGATGATCCTAAATGTCAAGAGGGGGAGATTTGTTAGAAGTCTCTCCATTTAAGAAATCCCATATCGAAAGTGGAAGGAAGGCTTAAGTAGTTTTCTCCTTATAAATAGATACCAAAAGGGAAGACTTAACCATCCTAAACAAAGTATTCAGAGCAATACAAGCTTAGTAAAATAAAGAGTTTTATGCCTGATAATTTGGCACTAATGTTTCTCTATTTGTGAGATATTTTTCTTTGTATTTCCAAGAGTTTAATCTCTTGAATATCTTGGTGTATTATCTCTAGGTTTATCTAGAGAAATTGTGTTGTACCCATTTTTTAAATAGTAGAGATATTTTGGATTATGGTCTCATAGTTTTTACTTTCCATATTGGGAAGGTTTTTCACGTAAAAATTTGGTGTTCCTTTCTTTGATTTTATTTAAGAGTTTTTGTGGTTTTCTTCGCTTGGTGATTTTCTCACAAGTTTACAGAAGGCGGGAGAGATTTTATTCCGTTACTTTAGTGTGTATACCTCCCATCACTCTTAGCTCAGTAGGCTCATAATTCAATAGAAGGTGCCACATCAGTACCTTGTGAGCAATTTGTTCTATAGTTTTTGGACTTCTGTTTGACAAGGCACCATAGGATCCTACATCTTAGCACATCAACTTCCTTGGGGGAAAAGAAGCCTTTGAAGGAAAGGGTGATGTAATGAATAAATTGTAAATAGTGTCGAATTGCTTAAGTAGTGGGAAATGGAACACTGTTATTGAAGGCTAGTTAGTTTAGGGGTGAGATGTTGTGGTCTGAGATGGGGGACACGTATGTGGTGACCCCTCCCTCTGAGATAAGTCATTGGTGAGAAAGAGGTATGATCATGAATCCTATTCTTCATTATTCATTTCTTATTGTCTCTTTGATCGAGTAGCATTTCCACCTTGAAAGCTCTCGTTTGGTTAATACATACACCATTTCGTTTGATTATCTGTGTTCTTTCTCTGTTCTGAAATTTTTATATATTTCAAGTGTTACCCATTCTTTAGGCTTTTGACACTAAAAGTAGAAAGGAAATAAAATTCATGTTGATCATAAATTATAATTTTTTGTACATCAAAAGAAAATTATTCTTAATAAAAGATGATTAACATAAATTATATTTTTGATACAATGACAAAGGTCTAATCCTATAAGGCTTAAGTTTGGATCAAATAAAAAGTTAAGTGTATGTTCAAAGATTAATTAAACAAGAAGTAAAACTAATGATTAAAAAATTGAACCAGTTCGACTGGTTAAATTGCAAAAACTTTGAATTGACAAATTTTTTTTGTTCAATTCACTTTAATAACCTTTTTTATTAAAAATCGATCAGTTTTAATTAATTATTTAAGTTTTATAAATTAACTGATTTTTATAAACGAAAATAAACTAACTGGTTTTTATATAACAAACTCTTTTTTCAATTAAACTTTAACTTTTTTATGAACAAGAATAATCTCTTTCTTTAATCATATTTCAAATTCTTAAATCTTATTCAATTTTTATTATATACCAATTCTATAAACATCTAATATACATTGATTCCTTTTAAAAACAAAATGGACAAACGTACCTTTAAAAAAACATTGTATTCTACGAATTTTGTTCTTTGAACTGGCTGCTAGTTACAAGAAAATATTTATGGTTTGGCTGAAAACAACAAAGCATTTTCATCTAAAAAACAAGATGGAAAATAAGCTAATGACCTATTTGGTTTAATGGAACAAGTATTCTATTTTTGGTATATTTTTAACAATTACTTATTCCTTTATTTGGTTAGGAAAAAAGAGTTAGAATAGCATTATTCCTAGTTTAATTATTACTAAAACCTGGGGAATAGCTAAAGACATCTTCCCCTTATCTTTACCTATTCTGCACACGTCGAAATAAACATTATGCGTTGAGGATTGAAATATCCCTGTAGAGTCTTCACACTCTCGTCTCCCTCTCTCTCGTCTCTCTCTCTCTTATCTTTTCTCCAACATTTATCTGTAAGCACTATTTTTTTGTTTGTTTTTATTATCATTGTGGTTGTTTGGCTTACCTCTTCGTCCAAGTAGCTTTTGTGATGCTTATTTAGCCTTCCTGTCTCTTCCAATCAACTTGACCAAGTTTTTGTTTTGGAATTTACTTGCTTCCCGTCTTTTCCATATATATGTGTGAGTCTTTATGTTTAGCTTATTATTATCCTTATTTCTTAGGCCTCTAATCGAAGAAAAACACATTACTAACTTTGAAATTAAAAAGTAGATATGACGACTATTCCTTCTCATATCATCTTCATTTAGTCATCATCCTGTATTTGTTCACCACCAACTTTATTTCCCATTTTGGTATTTGCTTTGCTTTATTCCTTTGTCTTTCGTCCTTCTCTTTCCATTTTAGTTGGGTTTTCTTATTTTCTTTTTAATTGTTGGTTAGTACTTTTTGGTTTCAGAATTCACTCAGTGGAGTTTTGGTTTGATAACTCTGACTTCGCCTCGTCCTAGTTCTGATGATGATAAACCGCAAAACCTAGGTTCGGTTTTGCTTCTCTTTATTGTTTTCTTTGATTGTGTGGTGTTATTCTCTATTCAGTATAACTTTACACTGTTACAGTTTTATTTGGTTCCATTTCTTTATAAATTTTCAAATGAGCAATACTTAATTGTTCTTGATTTTTTGGAATAAGCAAGAGAAAAACTTTTTTATAGAATTTTTTTGATTCGAGTAGGAGGAAGATTTGCTGTGATATCTTAAAGAGGACATGAAAAAATTTAGGTTTAAATCAAATAGGATCTTGAAATGTCTATGAACTGATGGATTGACTTAGGTAGTATGATAGCCACAGGTTTGACTCTTTGGGGTTATTTCTAATATTATGACTTGACGCCCTAAACATAGGATAGAAAAGATCGTACATCTTCTTTTTCAGAATACTATTATACCAAGGTTGAAGTCTTGGATACGTAACGTTGTGTTGGAAGAAAAGGATGATGTTGTCAAGAAATCTATGGCAAAGCCCAGTTTATCAGAAGAAGCATCTACTACTGCAAAGTCAGCTACAACTGCAGTTGCTGATGTCTCAAAAGCAAGTCAGGAATTGTTGGATTAAAAAAATCAAGGCTAATGAACAAACATTTTTTCATTCTTCCATTATCATAAGTTGTTGTTCTATTATTTGATTGTGATATAATTTGTTATTAGTAATTGGATTTAGAATTGTTGATGTTTTATATCTTCCGATTTCAAAGAAGAGATACTTTCAAGAATTTGTGAATCTCTTGGACATGCAAGTTCAGGAAATGAAATCAATGGCTACTGCAATACACAAATTGGAAGGTAATGAATTTTGTATTTCTTATCAAGCTAGCAGATGCACCATATGTATAGTTGAGGTTCATTTTGTCCACCCTATGGATAAACTTATTAGATGACATTGTATGTGGGGTTTTGCTCTTAGAGAAATGCAACATGGACTAAAAAGTTTTGTTCATTGTTTCATTCTTAAATGGGAAGATTTACATGCTTTGAAAATTGTGGTGCCTTTTATTAATCATTGAATCTCATAGGCCAAAAATTTCAAGAATACATTGTCTTTAATGGACTAGAATTATTTGATAATTGTCTTTTCTTTATCATGCTGGGATATTTTCAGTATGCCTTCACTATAATGTCAATTCTTTCCAATGTTATGCTGTGCTTATTTGACAACAAGCTTTATACACCCTAATGAATTCATTAAGTGGTAGAAAGTGTCTTAACTAATTTTCACTTTCAGCTTTTTCCTAGAGCAGTTTAGGGTTGGGTACCTTAGCTTTAATAGAATGGAGATATCCTTATGTTTAGACTTCTTAGGTATGTCATCTGTTGATTAATACGTAGGTCTGTTGGAACTACCTAATATATTATTTTCTGCAAATTGAGTAGAATATCTAATAGAAATAAAATAAAGATTTTTTATGTGCAAGAGTTATAGAAAAAACTCTTTTTTTCTTTCTACAATTGTAATGTCTGATTGATTTTGCTTGATTTTTTCAGTGTTCATACATGAATTTTGTAATTTGTTTGTCTATTACATCTTATCCATGGATCAGTTGTTTGCAAACTTAATTATTCTATGGGGTCTCCACATGAATTGGAAGTACTCAAGAAGGTCCTTAGCTTCACTTGCAAAATCTCATGTTTTTTGTCACTGTAATTTTTTTAGATAATAGATCTTGTCAGGCTTTTTAAATTTTATGCATAGCTACAAGTACATATGTATGTCAATATGTTCTTATTTTTTCTGAAGACTTGGTGAAAACCATCGAGGAGCCTTTCATGTCAATGAAGATGATCATAAAACCTCAACAACAAATACTAAGATAATCTAAACATAAATTGCTGACATATGATTTTTTGTTAGATGCAAACAATAGATCTTTGGGAAGATCTGAAATATCCAACAAATGTTCTTTTACCTTCTAGTAAATTTATAAGAACAGAAAGACAGAATTTGACTGGCACTTAGGTTTTCTTCTATCAAGTGTGATTCTAGTTCTTGTTTACTTCCTTTCATATTTGGTGTTAAAGTTCTTTGAATTTTAATTAACTGTGAGATCTTCCTCCCCACCTACAATTGCATAAACTTCTGTTGCACCACAACCAAATTCATATATGGAGGTAAATATTTATGTAACTCTAATAATAGATATGTGGGTGCATGGGAATATTAGTTTAATTGGACTATAGCATCCAGATAATAATCAACTGATGGTGTAAATTGCTTTAGTAATATCATGTGGTTGTTCCTACTCAAATTTATGTCTATAAAGCTGGACACTACTATACTGCTTCTCATTTCGTTATTGAAATTCAAATTATGGCCATGGTCTAGAGGGAAGAGAAGCCTGCAAAAGTAAGAGTATATCAAATCAAGTTATGCAGTGTCGCTATTTTGTAATATCCTATGCCTATATTTCATGTCAGGAATTGTAGCTTTCACCATTGGGTTTGATGAATGGAAAGCATACAAATGTTTAGTTGCTTTTTCGTCCCACGACTTTAAAAAGTCTTGTTACCTGTGAGTTTGACTTGTTTCCTTTTTTTTCTTTTTTATAATGGTTCATTTGCTTTAACGGGATGATATCCACTTATATCATGTCCAGTATTTAGTCATTTAAAGCCCTAAGTTAAGTTTATTTTTAATACCGTTCTAAAGTTATTTAATACTGTAATTGAGATTATATAATGAATGTTGACATGAGTCGGACTAAATTTACTAAATATATGAAGGAAAAATTGACCATTGCATAATTTGCATCAAGATGGGTAATAATGGAGATTTACATCATGATAATAATAATAACAAGATTTGAATGGAGATTTACATCATAATAATAACAATAACTAGAACATTAATAATACTAATAATAATAAGAAGAAGAAGAAGAAGAAGAAGAAGAAGAAGAAAATTAATGATGATGATGATGATAATAATAATAATAATAATAATGTAGTTAGTGAAGACTGTAATAGATATTTTGGTCTTTTTGTTAGTTATTCGTATTCCTTTGTCATTCCCAATTTATATTTTCAAATCAAACATAGGTATAGAAATTTTATAAATAAACCAAATTAAATAATACTCATTTCATTTTAGGCTTGGTTTGGGGGAGTGGTGGCGGTTGATAACTTGCTGAAATGATAAGTACTTATTCTCGATAAGTACATATGTGTTTGGAATTGTTGTTTTGGTAACTGCTGAAATATGAAAATAAGTGCTTGGCAAGTGCGGTTGAGGTTGTTGAAAAGAAATAAAATGACTAAAAAGTCCATTGATTTAATAAACTATTGATTGTTGTATAAATAATTAAAAAATATTATTAGTCATATAAATTTAAAATTATAAATAATAAAATATTAAATTAAAA
>JAOQMS010000007.1:25776207-25790947 GCA_027563885.1 Erythroxylum longipes
CTTAAATCGTATTCAATTTTTACTATATATATATATATATATATATATATATATCTATTTTATAAACATCTAATATAAATTGATTCCTTTTATATCTTAAACCTCTTAACTTACTGATTTAATTTTATAATATTGGACAAAACTATAAAGAAGACTCAATAAAGAAGACTCAAGCGTGAAATACGTCTTTAATTTGCAAGAACTATATCCAACCATTTTTTAAGAATGCGAAACAAAATGGACAAACGTACCTCTAAAGAAACATTGTATTTTACAAATTTCGTTCTTTGAACGAGCGGCTAGTTATGAGAAAATATTTATGGTTTGGTTAAAAACGACAGAGCATCTCCATCCAAAAAATAGGAGAGAAAACAAACTAATGCATGTTTGGTTCAATAAAATAAGTATTCTATTTTTGGTATATTCTTGACAATTACTTATTCCTTTGTTTGGTTAGGAAAAGGAGATAGAATAGCTATTCCTGGTTTAATTATTCCTAAAACCTGGGGAATAGCTAAAGACATCTTTCGTTATCTTTACCTATTCTGCGCATGTTGAAATAAACATTATGCATTGAGGATTGAAATATCCCTGCAAAGTATTCACACTCTCATCTCCTTTGCTCTCGTCTCTCTCGCTCTTATCCTTTCTCCAACATTTATCTGCAAGCACTAAATTTTTTTTAGTCTTTGCTATCATTGTGGTTGTTTGGCTTACCTTTTCAGCTAAGTAGCTTTTATGATGCTTATTTAGCCTTCTCATCTCTTCTAATCAACTTGACCAAGTTTTTATTTTGGAATTTATCTGCTTCCCATCTCTTCCCTATATTTGTGCAAGTCTTTCTGTTTACCTTATTATTATCCTTATTTCTTAGGCCGCTAATCGAAGAAAAACACATTACCCACTTCGAAATGCGAAAGTAGATATGACTACTGTTCCTTCTCAAATCATCTTCATTTAGACATCATCTTGTATTTGTTCACCACCAGCTTTATTTCCCATTTTGGTATTTGCTTTGCTTTATTCCATCGTCTTTCGTCTTTCTCTTTCAGTTTTAGTTGGGTTTTCTTATTTTCTTTTTAATTGTTGGTGATTACTTTTTGGTTTCAGAATTCACTTAATGGAGGTTTGGTATGACAACTCTGACTTTGCCTCCTCCCAATTTCGAAGATGATAAACCCCAAAACCTAGGTTTGGTTTAGCTTCTCTTTATTGTTTTCTTTAATTTTTTAGTGTTATTCTCTGTTCAGTATAACTTTATCCTGTTATAGTCTTATCTGGTTCCATCTCTTTATAAATTTTCAAATGAGCAATACTTAATCGTTCTTGATTTCTTGGAATGAGCAAGCAAAAAACTTTTTCAGAGAATTTTTTTTATTCAAGTAGGACGAAGATTTGCTGTGATATCTTAAAGAGGGCACGAAAAAATTTGTGTTTAAATCAAATAGGATCTTGAAATGTTTATGAACTGATGAATTAACTTAGGTAGTATGATAGCCACAGGTTTAACTCTTTGGGGTTCTTTCTAATATTATGACTTGACACCCTAACCATAGGATAGAAAAGATCATACATCTCTTTTGATCATACATCTCTTTTTTCAGAATACTATTGTACCGAGGTTGAAGTCTTGGATACGTAACGATATGTTGGAAGAAGAGGATGATGTTGTCAAGAAATCTATTGCAAAGCCCAGCTTAGCAGAAGAAGCAACTGTTGCTACAAAATCAACTACAGCTGTAGCTGCTGATGTCACAAAAGCAAGTCAAAAATTATTGGATTCAAAAAATCAAGGTGAATGAACAAATATTTTTTCATTCTTCCATGATCATAATTTGTTCTCTTATTTGATTATGACATAATTTGTTATTGGTAATTGGATTTAGAATTGTTGATGTTTTATTTCTTCCGATTTCAAAGAAGAGATACTTTTAGGAATTTGTGAATCTCTTGGACATGCAAGTGCAGGAAATGAAATCAATGACTACTGCAATAGGCAAACTAGAAGGTAATGAATTTTGTATTTCTTATTAATTTAGTAGATGCACCATATATATAGTTGAGGTTCATTTTGTCCATCCTATTGATAAACCTATTAGATGACATTGTATGTGGGGTTTTGCTCTTAGAGAAATGCAATGTGGACTAAAAAGTTTTGTTCATTGTTTCATTCTTAAATGAGAAGATTTACATGCTTTGACAATTGTGATGCCTTTTATTAATCATTAAATCTCATAGGCCAAAATTTTTCAAGAATACATTGTCTTTAATGGATTAGAATTATTGGATAATTGTCTTTTCTTTATCATGCTAGGATATTTTTAGTATGCCTTCACTATAATGTCAATTCTTTCTAATGTTGTGCTGTGCTTATTTGACAACAAGCTTATATACACCCTAATGAATTCATTAGGTGCTAGAAAATTTCGTAACTTATTTGCGCTTTCAGCTTTTTCCTATAGCAGTTTAGGCTTGGGTACCTTAGATTTAATAGGCTGGAGATATCCTTATGTTTAGACTTCTTAGGCATGTCATCTGTTGATTAATATGTAGGTTTGTAGGAACTAACTAATATATTTTTTCTACAAGTTGAGTAAAATATCTAATAGAAATAAAATAAAGTTTTTTTATATGCAAGAGTTATAGAAAAAAAACTCTTTTTTTCTCTTTACAATTGTAATGTCTGATTGATTTTGCTTGATTTTTCAGTGTTCATAAAAGAATTTTGTAATTTGTTTATCTATTATATCTTATATATGTGTGGATCAGTTGTTTGCAAACTTAATTATTCTATGGGGTCTCCATATGAATTGGAAGTACTCAAGAAGGTCCTTTAGCTTCACTTGCAAAATCTCATGTTTTTTGTCACTGGAATTTTTCAGGATAATAGATCTTATTAGGAATTTTAAATTTTATGCATAGCTACAAGTACATATGTCAATATGTTCTTATTTTATCTCAGGGCCTAGTAAAAACCATCGAGCAGCCTTTCATGTTAATGAAGATGATCTTGGAATCACAACAGCAAATACTAAGGTAATCTGAACATAAATTGCTAATATATGATTTTTTTTAGATGCAAGCAATAGATCTTTGGGAAGTTCTCAAATATCCAACAAATGTTCTTTTACCTTCTAGCAAATTTATGGGAACGGAAAGACAGAATTTTACTTGCACTTAGGTTTTCTTCTATTAATTGTGATTCTAGTTTTTGTTTACTTCCTTTCGTAGTTGGTGTTAAATTTCTTTGAATTTTAATTCACAATGAGATCTTCCTCCCTACCTACAGTTGCAGAACCTTCTGCTGCACCACACCCAAATTCATACATGGAGGTAAATATTTATGCAACTCTAATAATAGATATGTGGGTGCATGGGGATATTAGTTTAAATGGACTCTAGCATCCAGACAATGATCAACTGATGGTGTAAATTTCTTTAGTAATATCATGTAGTTGTTCCTACTTAGATTTATGGCCATAAAGTTGGACACTACTATACTGCTTGCTCATTTCATTATTGAAGTGCAGATTATGGCCATGGTCCAGAGGGAAGAGAAGCCTGCAAATATAAGAGTATATCAAATCAAGTTCTGCACTGTCGCTATTTTATAATATCCTATGCCCATATTTTATGTCATGAATTGTAGCTTTCACCACTGGATTTGATGAATGGGGATTTGATGAATGGAAAGCATACAAATGTTCAATTGCTTTTTCTTCCCACGACTTTAAAAAGTCTTGTTGCGTGTGAGTTTGACTTGTTTCTTTTTTTATAATGGCTCATTTGCTCTAATGGGATTATATCCATTTCTATCATCTCCAGTATTTAGTCATTTAAACCCTAAGTTAAGTTTTTTTTTTAATATCATTCCAATGTTATTGAATATTGTAATTGAGATTATATAATGAATGTTGACATAAGTCGGACCAAATTTACTAAATATATGAAGGAAAAATTAACCATTGCATAATTTGCATCATGATGAGTAATAATGAAGATTTACATCATGATAATAATAACAAGAACATTAATAATAATAATAAGAAGAAGAATGATAATAATAATAATAATAATAATAATAATAATAACAACAACAACAATAACAACAACAATGACAACAATAATAATAATAATGTAGTTAGTGAAGACTATAATAGATATTTCGGTCTTTTTATTAGTTATTTTTTTGTCATTCTAAATTTATGTTTTTCAAATTAAACATAGGCATATAAATTTTAAGAATAAACGAACCAAAATAATACTCATTCTATTCAATTCCTCGTTTACTCTACTCTTAAGAATAATTATTTTATTCACTATTTAGTCTAGCAGGAGAATCAGTGCAGTAAAAGAAACAACGTCAGAGAACCCTAACCGCGTTTAGAAGTGGTAAAGCTTTCACGTACTTCACTTCTTTGAAGAATATTGCCGCTACAAACCAAGCTTGCTTGACAAAACAGTAACTGCTTACTGTTTCTCTTCAATGGAGTATGCGGGAAATCAGCAAAAGTACAAGAAAGCCTTAGCCTGACGGTAGAAGCAACGATTACTATAGCGTTTTAAATTAATCGTCTATGCCCTTCGCACTAAGAAAAGAAGCATGGAAAATGAATAAAGAATTAGATTTCTTATCAATGTTAAATTAATCAAGTAAGACTCTTTTCTTTGTCTAATATCAATTAAATAATCTTGAAAAGTCCTAACAAAAACAACCGATCACCAATTTTAATACTCATATTTTTTAATTACAAAAATGATTTGACTTTAGTTCAGTGGTTTTGTGGAAGATAAGAAGCTTGCCAACGTCTACATTTTTTACAAATAATAAAACTTGTAGGGAAGACTGTCCGCCGAAGAGACATCTGAAAATCGGAATAGGTTACATATTTTATTATTTGTACCTATCTTATTTTATGAGAATCCATTCATTTAATTTTTTTTAGATCTCAGATAAATTAGATAAATAAACTTAGAGAAATCTAGAGAAATTGAATGGATTGACTCAAAGAAATTGAATTGAGTGATGCTCATGAGACAAGATAAGTACAGAATAATGGCCAAAAAAATTAGATGGATGAATGTTCATAGAACACGGTAGGTATTATCCAGGATAATAGGAACAAGTGTTCTGAACCCTTGGAAAACCCCTAGTCATTTCTAACCTGTAATTCTCGTGTCTTTGTACCCTCTTTCATGCCAATTTTGTCATATAATAAGATCGAACTTGTTTAGAGTAGCACGCAGTTGCTAGTTGCAACGGATCCGAGAAAAAATAAAAAAAGACAATTTATTTTTATTTATTATATTTTCTATTATATTAGTATTACTAGTGATGCTGATTCAACGAGGCTTTTCTTCCGTAATGAATTGTTAGTATCAGTCCTACATTTTGTTTGTGGACTGAGAAGAAAGGTGTCGATGATTTTCTAACGCTCTAATTTTAAAAGAGTTCAATATTAACTATGTTCGGAGTAAGAGAATAATCCGTAGGAAAATCATTAGTTAAAAATTCATTAATATTTTAATAAACTTATAAACATTTTTACCTCAATTATCTTTTTTAATATAAAAATTTGAACACTCATCTTCTATGTGATGCCACGGTTCTACTCCTATATGATAGAATTTTATCATTAATTTTATGGTCTAGCATAATAAACATAATTTTGTACAAACCATGATTAATTAGATGTCAAGATTTTATTCAAGTCATTGGATCTGTGTTCATAGGCTTGCTATAATGGGTAGGCTTGGCCCATGTTTATAGTGTACAGGAAGCTCTACTGTTAGTCAACCTTAAATATAGTCGCGCCCATTGAGAACTGTATATGTATTTTTCAGGGTTTGGAATAGTAGTAGTTAATCCTCTGCATCTTTGTCGCTTCGCTTCACAGAAAACAGCAATGAACTCAATTGCTCCTCAGTTTCTAAGTATTTGTCCTTCCAATTCTTGAATCTAGCATGTTGCAATCATAAAGTTAGTTTAATTATATTGATTAATCATGACATTAATCAGTAATTTCGTATTAATTTATTCTTTCACTATATTCCTATAGTTCAAAGAAGTGTGTTTCGGTTTTGATCAGGTATTAAACATATTTGCTTTGAACTTGGAGCGACTTTCCATTAGAATTCCTTGTACGAATGAACCTTTGTATAAACAAGAGCTGCTATACTTCGCGTGCAAGACTGTTACTCTGTTCGTATTAATTATTAATAACTACATCTGGCTAGCTGGAAAGAAAATTTGTGCATATGCTTAAACTTATAAAAGTCTTAGAAAGAGTTATAAAAGTCAAAACTGATTAGTTAAATATACTAGTTTGTTCACCTACGCCCAATTATGTTTCCACTAAATTAAGGAGAAAATAAAGGTTAGTGCAGGAAAGTACAGACAGTGTTCATCGAGACCAGTCAAAATGACAGTAAGTTCGTTTAGTTTTAGTATTTTCATTATGAAGTTTTCTTGAATAAGTTTGTTCTACTTATGTACCGGATCAGGAACGATATGTATATAATAAATGTATATATGTTTGTATGAGGTTCAATTAACTTGACTAAGTCAACAACAGAATATAAATTTGTCTGTAATCTCGATTAGTTTAAAGTTCGACATAACCAAGTTGACCAGCTATCGTTTGACAGAAACTTTCCCTTGTTTGTTGTGCATCCATTTGTTTTTATTTCAGGTTATTTATAGATATTTTTATAAATTAATAGTCGGTACATTAATAACTTTTATTATGTTATAGTATGTTATTTACTGACAAGGTCATATAGGGTTTATCGGCTGGCTCCAACATTCTTTCAGGAGGAGTAAATCCGGCAAATGTCTTGGCACATGTAAAAGATATCAGCAACTATAAATAAGTTACGAATCATAGCACAATACGCGTACCAAGTACAACCCATTGAAAATGTTGCAATACTATTTGTTCTTTCCAATTCTCTGCATTCCGTTCCTCATCTTCATAAAATGGCCATCGACTGTTATTAAACAGAAAAATCTGCCACCTTCACCACCAAAGTTGCCGATTATCGGAAACCTCCACCAACTGGGATTGTATCCTCATCGATACCTACACTCGCTAGCTCAGTCTTATGGACCTCTAATGATGGTGCAATTTGGCAGCACGCCGGCGCTCATTGCCTCGTCTGCAGATGTTGCTCGAGAAATCATGAAAAACAATGATCTTGTCTTCTCAGACAGGGTAAAGCTAAGTATCACAGACAAACTTCTCTATGAAGGCAAGGACGTGTCCACAGCACCTTACGGTGAGCATTGGAGGCAGATGAGAAGCATTTGCGTGCTTCAGCTTTTGAGCAACAAAAGGGTTCAGGCTTTTCGCAGTGTAAGAGAGGAAGAGGTAGCTATTCTTGTTAGGAAGATCAAGGAATCTTCTGTTTCGTCTTGTCCAGTTAACTTGAGTGAAGTGTTTGCGTCTCTCACAAACGATGTGGTGTGCAGGGTGGCTTTGGGAAGAAAATACAGTGATGGAGAACAGGGGAGGAAGTTCAAGGAGTTACTAGGAGAGTTCATGATTTTATTAGGAAGTTACAGTATCGGAGACTTCATTCCATGGCTTAGTTGGGTCAATTCTCTCACTGGTTTTGATGCTAGAGTGGAGAAAGTTGCCAAAGAGTTTGATGAGTTTCTGGACGGAGTAGTTGAAGAGCATGTAAACGATCGGAAACAAAGAAACAATATTCCAGATCAAGTTGATAGAGATGGCCATGAAAAGGATTTGGTTGATGTACTACTTCAGCTTCAAATGGATGACATAGCTAGCTTTCCCCTTACAAATCACAGCATCAAAGCTATCATCTTGGTATGAATATCTTCATCTCTTGCATATATACTAATGTAAGTTCAAAAGCTAAAGAACATGTATATCCTGAGTTGCAGGATATGTTCGCTGCTGGAACTGATACGACTTACACAGTCCTGGAATGGGCCATGTCTGCACTAATAAAGCACCCTAGAGTAATGAAGGAATTGCAGAATGAGATCAAGCAAACAACCCTCAACAAATCGAAAATAACAGAGGCAGATTTGGAGAAAATGCCTTACTTAAAGGCAGTGATCAAAGAGACTCTTCGGTTGTATCCTCCAATCCCATTATTGGTTCCACGAAAATCGACCCAAGATGTGAAAATAAAAGGTTATGACATAGCTGCAGGGACGGTGGTGTTTACCAATGCTTGGGCAATTGGAAGAGACCCTGAGGTATGGGACCAACCCGAAGAGTTCAGGCCGGAGAGGTTCCTGAATACTTCTGTGGATTTCAAAGGTCATGACTTTCAATTGATTCCATTTGGAGCCGGTAGGAGAGGGTGTCCTGGAATTTCATTTGCAATTGCAACCAACGAGCTTCTGTTAGCAAATCTTGTGAACCTGTTCGACTGGACTTTGCCTGGTGGGGCTAGTGTTGACGATTTGGACATGAATGAATGTTCTGGTTTTACCAGCCATAGAAAAGCTCCTCTAATCGCTGTAGCAACTTCACTGTCTCTAAATGGGGAGCGGTGGCAGTAACCATCATCGGTGAACTCCAAGCTTTCAATTAGTGATTGCAAATACTAGAAATTTTTTAGATTTAAAATTACAAAAACTCAATATGATCTAAGAATTGAATTAAGATGTAATAACAAGAACACGAGTAATATGCAATATAGTATAGAGATAAAATAATACAATTTGTTGCTTTGTGTAGCTTTGCTTATATCTACCGGTAAACATCGTGTTATCAATCATTTCTCAGTGTAAATCACTTGTTCTTTAGACTCCAATCGCTTTTCTACAAGCTAGCTCAATTTACATAGGGTTTACTTTATTCCGATGTAAATTGAGGCCATTGTAACTAATTTTTAACGAATCAACAAGAGAATTTAATATCTTTTTAAATTTTTTTTGGATAATGAATTAATTATTATTGAGCATGGCAAAACAATATCCATCGTTACAACTTTTCAAGGATCTGCTCAAAACTATGCATCAACACAATATCTCAAAGAAAAAAATTGACAACAATAAGTAGCTACTTCAGTTTACGAAACCCATATGTTCTTTGCTTCTATAGACAGAGAATTGCGTGAATTTTTGGCAATTAATACAATTAAGAGAGAGAGACGTGAGGTGAGAGAGAAAAAAGAGAGAGAGACAAAAATATTTTGTGTATTTTTTGAGTGTATTTTTCTCCTTGTAATTCTCCAAATTTTTCAATAGTAAAATTCTTCTATCCTTGCTCGTGGTTTTTACCTAGATTTAGGAGTTTTTCACGTAAAATCTGTGTGTTTATTACTATTCCTTCATTTCTATTTAGTTATGAACTTGCTTTAATCCAGTTAATTTTTCACAACAAATGGTATCAAAGACAAGGTATGTTTTTCTTGAAAATTCGGAGTATGCTTTATGTTTGAAGTTTTGACTGATCTTTCATATCAGAAAAGATTTTCTTGAGAAAGGTTCATTGGTGCGGTGAAGCTTTGGTGTGGTAGTGTAGAAGTGCATATCTAGGAAAGTTCTGGTTAAGGAAAGACTTGGTACTTAAGTGTGTCCGTTTGTGACCCACCTCTCTTTCCTGGGAACTTACTTGGTGTACTATTCACACATATAGTACTATTCACATATACGGGTACTATTCATACATACAAGTACTATTCACGTAAAATAGTGGGAACTATAGTCTGTTTGTGATAGAAGCAATGGTAGCAAAATTTGAGATTGAAAAGTTCAATGGGAGTAATTTCTCGTTGTAGAAGTTGAAGATGAAGGCTATCTTAAGAAAAGATAATTGTCTAGTGGCCATTAGTGAACGGTTAGCTGGAGTCATAGATGAAAAGTGGAATGAGATGGATGGGAATGCTATTGCAAATCTTCATCTGACATTAGCAGATGGGGTGTTGTCAAGCATAGAGGAGAAGAAGACGACAAAAGAGATTTAGGATCACCTCACAAAATTGTACGAGGCCAAATCACTCCACAATAAAATTTTTCTGAAGAAGAAACTATACACTTTACGTAAGGTGGAATCCACTTCGGTGGCTGAGCACTTAAATACTTTAAATACTCTATTTTCCCAAACTCACATCATTGGGGCACAAAATAGAGATAAGTGAACATGCGAAACTTCTACTCCAAAGTCTACCAGATTCGTATGATCAACTCATCATCAATTTAACAAACAACACAGACACGCTAGTCTTCGACAATATTGCAGTTGCTATTCTAGAAGAAGAGAATCAGTGCAAAAGTAAGGAAGACATGCTGGCAAATTCGTAACAAGTGGAGGCCTTGACGGTGACGAGAGGAAGATCAATAGAACGTGGCCCAAATGGGAGTCATAATCATGGTAGATCAAAATCCAGGAGTAAGAAGAATTTCAAGTGCTATAATTGTGGCAAGAAAGGGCACTTGAAGAAGGATTGTTGGAATCTGAATAAGAAAGATTCTATTCCTTAAGGAAATGCGACAACTACTTCAGATGATGGAGGTGTAATAGTCTGTGAAGCGGCAACGACTATTGGAGGAAAGAGAAGATTTGATGATGTATGGCTTCTCAATTCAGCAGCTACTTTTGATATGACCTCTCGAAGAGACTGGTTCCATCAGTATGAATTTGTCTCTGGGAGATCTGTGTATAGCTGTAATGATCAAGCTCTGAAGATCGTTGGTATCGGCACCATCAAGCTAAAGATGTATGATGGGATAACTCAGACTATTGAAAAGTGCGACATATGGAGGGCTCGATGAAGAATTTGTTGTCTTTAGGACAATTGGATGATCTCGGTTTCATATTTTGAGATTCAAAAAAAGATCATAAAAGTGCTTAAAGGACTGTTGGTATTTATGAAAGCAGAGAAGATTGTTACAAATCTGTAGATGCTGAAGGGAGTAAGTTTGCAAGAATGAGAGGCATCCGTTGCTGTGACTAGTCCAGATTAAAAATCAGCAGTGACATGGCATAAAAAGCTTGGACATATGTCAGAACAAGGAATGAAGATACTTGCAGAGAAGAATCTACTTCCAGGTCTCACAAAGTTATCACTACCTTTCTGTGAGCATTACATTGTGAGTAAGCAGCATCGATTAAAGTTCAACACATCAAAGTTCAAAAGCAAAAAAATTCTAGAATTGATTCACTCTGATGTATGGCAAGCACCAGTTACATCCCTAGGAGGAGTAAATTTCTTTGTATCATTTATTGATGATTATTCGAGGAGATGTTGAGTGTTTCCTGTCAAGAGGAAGTAGATGTGTTTCTAACTTTCAAATTTTACAAAGCGCAGGTAGAACTCAAATCTGGAAAGAAGATCAAGTGTTTGCGGTCAGATAATGGAGGAGAATATACTGGTAAAGAATTTGATGAATTTTGCAAGCAAGAAGGCATTAAAAGGCAGTTCATGACGGCATACACTCCTCAACAAAATGGAGTAGCAGAGCGGATGAATAGAACTCTGTTGGAAAAAACAAAAGCGATGTTGAGAACTGCAAGCTTAGATACGAAATTCTGGGCAGAAGTAGTCAATACTGCCTGTTATGTGGTAAATCGAGCTCCATCAACTGCAATTGAGTTGAAGACACCGATGGAGATGTGGACTGGTAAAGCAGTGGATTATTCCAACCTCCAGGTATTTGGAAGTCCTGCCTATGTGATGTTCGATGCCCAAGAAACTACGAAGTTGGATCCAAAATCCAGAAGATGTATTTTCTTGGGATATGCTGAAGGAGTAAAAGGGTATTGTTTGTGGGATCCCACTAGCCACAAGATTGTTATTAACAGGGATGTTATCTTCATGGAAGATAAGGATCAAGAGTAAGTAGAAAATGTTGGCATAGTACAAGAGAATCCAGAGACTACAAAAGTATAGGTGGAAAGGGAATTTAAACAAAATGATTCTTCTGAAGCTGAAACAGAGCATGAGGAGCAAGAACCAGTCGAATATGATGTTTCAGATACTCGGAGAACAACTCACACAAGAAGAGCACCGAGCTAGCACTAAGATTATATTATAGAGAGCAATATTGCATGCTATCTTTTAACTGAGGACAGAGAGCCACCAACTCTTCAAGAAGCAATGAATAATTCAGATGCTTCTCAGTGGATGGCAGTAATGTAGGAAGAAATTGAAGCTCTGCATAAGAATAAGACATGGGAGCTGGTATCACTACCAAAAGGAAGAAAGCCCATTGGCAATAAATGGGTTTATAAGATCAAATGAAGTGTTGATGATCAAGTGGAGCAATATCGTGCTAGATTGGTGGTAAAAGTATATGATCAGAAAGAAGGCATTGATTTTAACGAAATATTTTCTCTTGCGGTTTGACTCATTACAGTTCGAGTGGTCCTAGCAATGTGTGCTATATTTGAATTGCATCTTGAGCAGTTAGATGTGAAAACTGTATTTCTTCTTGGAGATCTTTAAGAAGAAATTTATATGCTCTAGCCAGAAGGTTTTGAAGAAAAAGGGAAAGAGAACTTGGTTTGCAGGTTGAACAAATCTCTGTATGGTTTAAAGCAGGCACCGAGGTATTGGTATAAGAGATTTGATTCTTTCATCATGAGCCTTGGATACAATATACTGAATACAGACCCTTGTGCATATTTCAAGAGGTTTGAGAAAGATGATTTTATTGTCTTACTGTTGTATGTAGACGACATGGTGGTAGCAGGCCCTAACAATGATCGTATCAAATAATTGAAGGCACAGTTGGCTAAGGAATTTGAAATGAAGGATTTGGGGAGAGCAAACAAGATTCTAGGGATGCAAATTTACCGAGACAAAAATAATAAGAAGATTTGGATTTCTCAGAAGAATTATTTGAAGAAGATCTTACGGCGATTCAACATGCAATGTAAGTCAATTTATACCCCTCTTCTTGTTAATTTCAAGTTATCCTCAAGTATGAGTCCTAGCAATGAAGAAGAGAGGATGGAGATGTCTGAAGTACCGTATGCATCAGCAGTGGGAAGCTTAATGTTCGTTATGATTTGTACAAGGCCAGACATTGCACATGCAGTGGGAGTAGTTAGTCGATACATGGCGAATCCTAGTCGAGAGAATTGGAATACAATTAAGAGGATTATCAAATATATCAAGGGAACCTCAGATGTTGCATTATGTTATGGAGGATCAGATTTTACTGTCAGAGGATATGTTAATGCTGATTATGTAGGTGATCTTGATAAAAGTATATCCGCTACAGGATATGTGTTTACACTAGCTAGAGGAGCTATGAGTTGGGTTTCAAAACTGTAGTCAGTTGTGGCTACGTCAACAACAGAAGCAGAATATGTAGCAACTAAACAAGCCAGTAAAGAAGCAGTGTAGTTGAAGATGTTGTTGGAATAACTTGGGTATAAACAAGAGAATATTACTCTGTATTGTGACAGTCAAAGTGCTTTGCATCTTGCAAGGAATCCAGCATTTCATTCAAAGACAAAACACATTCAAGTTCAATATCACTTCGTTCATGAGAAAGTGGAAGAAGGAATAGTGGATATTCAGAAAATTTATACCATGGATAACCTAACAGATTTTATGACAAAAGCAATCAATACTGATAAGTTTATATGGTGTCGATCCTCATGCAGCCTGACAGAGACGTAAGCAACATGAAGCGGCAAGATAGAAAGAATTGTATGAAGATATGATTGATTATCAATCAAATCTTCAAGTGGGAGATTCGTCAATAATAGCAGCTAGTAGGCACTGAATACAGTGCCTACTAGCCTAATAAAACAAATTTGGCCAGTCATTAAACACTTCTCCTGTCTATAAATAGGTAAGAGATGAAAGAAATATAGGCAGAGAATAAAAAAGAGAGAGAGACGTGAGGTGAGAGAGAAAAGAAAGAGAGAGGCATAAAAATATTTTGTATATTTTTTAGGTGTAGTTTTCTCCTTGTAATTCTCCAATTTTCTTAGTAGTAAAATTCTTCTATCCTTGTTCGTGGTTTTTACCCAGATTTAGGGGATTCTCACATAAAATCTGTGTGTTTATTACTATTCCTTCAGTCCTATTTAGCTGTGAACCTGCTCTAATTTGATCAATTTTTCACAACAGATGTTTGCTTGTAGCTTCCCCTCTATATATTCGTTTGTTCCTTTCCTTCCATAGGGAGTAAATAGTCATAGTGAACACTGTCATGTAGATCCTGCCATTGTGCTTCTGATGATCCATTTGAGAACTTCAGAACAGTTATAAGTTGAGGAATAATCTGCAAGGTTGTGCATGATTTTGTTCCAAATTGTTCTGGAATATCTGCATTGGAAAAACAAATGGTCTCTATCCTCATCTGCTTCCTTGCATAGTTCACAAATCAGATCAAATGTACCAAACCATGTATTTTTAGTTCTGAATCCATTTCTGATAACCAGCTAGGTGATTTTTGACCCTTTAGGATTAAGAAATTTCTTTAATAAGAATTCAAACTAGGGAATTCTCTCTCGGTTGTCCTGGAATACTTTATAGCATGAACTATTAAAGAACACCACTTTAGGGTCAACAGTTTAATTGACATCATCATCTCTCTACCATTGAGTAATTTTGGGAAGGTATTGAAGGATAGAATAAAATCCTTTAAAGCAACCAGACCACTTACCATTCTAAATTAGTAAGGAAGCTCTTCCTATCGGCCCCCTGAAATTTTTTTTCACTAACTTAAGCATAAGTAGCTTATAGATTAAATGCATGAGAAGGAATTAAGGGCATTTTCGGAATATGGCTTAAGTGA
>JAOQMS010000007.1:25791047-25801122 GCA_027563885.1 Erythroxylum longipes
AAAAGGGTTTATCGATATCTCAAAGGCACTATTCATTTTGGCTTGCAACTCAATAAGCCGAAACAGTTAGCTCTTCAGTTTTTTGGTGACATTCGGTTACCACTTCAAGCTTACAGTGATGCAGATTGGGCAGGTAACAATGATGACAAAACTTCTACCTCGGCTTACATTGTTTACTTTGGTGGGAACCCTGTATCTTGGCATTCCAAACGTCAGCGAACAGTTGTGCGTTCTTCAACCGAAGCTGAGTATCGCTCTGTTACGACAACGACGGCTGAACTTCAGTGGTTGAACAATTTATTATCTGAACTTCATCTTCCTTTCAAAGGGTCACCGATACTCTTTTGTGACAATCTTGGTGCTACGTATCTCTGTAAAAATCCTGTTTTTCATACTAAAATGAAGCATATTGCGCTGGATTATCATTTTGTGCGTCAACTTGTTCGGGATGGAAAATTAACAGTTGCACATATTTCAACACATGATTAGATTGCAGATGCGCTTACCAAACCACTGTCTTCTTAGCGGCATGCTGCGCTACGGCACAAGATGCATGTTCTCGATGGAGACATGATCTTGCGGCGGCATATTAAGGGATAACTATAGATTACGTTCTTTTCTCTGTAACCACTTGCTGCTGGACTGTAACAACTTATCGTTGGAATGTAACAACTTATTGTTATATCATATCTTCAGTGTAAATTAGTTATTCATTTGTATTTATTTAAACTCATTTGATTGAATGCAAAAGTGAACGATTCATATCACTGCCTCTTTTCTAATATCTGTCTTTAGTGTGCAGGGTGGCTTTGGGAAGAAAATACAGTGATGGAGAACAGGGGAGGAAGCTCAAGGAGTTACTAGGAGAGTTCATGATTTTATTAGGAAGTTACAGTATTGGAGACTTCATTCCATGGCTTAGTTGGGTCAATTCTCTCACTGGTTTTGATGCTAGAGTGGAGAAAGTTGCCAAAGAGTTTGATGAGTTTCTGGACGGAGTAGTTGAAGAGCATGTAAATGATCGGAAACAAAGAAACAATATTCCAGATGAAGTTGATAGAGATGGCCATGAAAAGGATCTGGTCGATGTACTAGTTCAGCTTCAAATGGATGACGTGGCTAGCTTTCCCCTTACAAATCACAGCATCAAAGCTATCATCTTGGTATGAATATCTTCATCTCTTGCATATATGCTAATGTAAGTTTAAGAGCTAAAGAACATGCACAAATCTTGAGTTGCAGGATATGCTCGCTGCTGGAACTGATACGACTTACACAGTCCTGGAATGGGCCATGTCTGCACTAATAAAGCACCCTAGAGTAATGAAGGAATTGGAGAATGAGATCAGGCAAACAACACTCAATAAATCGAAAATAACAGAGGCAGATTTGGAGAAAATGCCTTACTTAAAGGCAGTGATCAAAGATACTCTTAGGTTATATCCTCCAATCCCATTATTGGTTCCAAGAAAATCGACTCAAGATGTGAAAATAAAAGGTTGTGACATAGCTGCAGGGACAGTGGTGTTTACCAATGCTTGGGCAATTGGAAGAGACCCTGAGGTATGGGACCAACCTGAAGAGTTCAGGCCGGAGAGGTTCCTGAATACTTCTGTGGATTTCAAAGGTCATGACTTTCAATTGATTCCATTTGGAGCCGGTAGGAGAGGGTGTCCTGGAATTTCATTTGCAATTGCAACCAACGAGCTTCTGTTAGCAAATCTTGTAAACTGTTCGATTGGACTTTCCCTGGTGGGGCTAGTGTTGACGATTTGGACATGAATGAATGTTCTGGCTTTACCAGCCATAGAAAAGCTCCTCTAATCGCTGTAGCAACTTCAGGTTCTTTAAATGGGGTACGGTAGCAGTAACCATCATCGGTGAACTCCAAGCTTTCAATTAGTGATTGCAAATACTAGAAATTTTGTAGATTTAAAATTACGAAAACTCAATGTGATCTAAAAACTGATTTAAGATGTAATAATAACACGAGTAATATGCAATATAGTATATAGAGATAAAATAATACAATTTGTTGCTTTGTGTACCTTTGCTTATCTCTACCGGTAAGCATCGTGTTATCAATCATTTCTCAATGTAAATCACTTGTTCTTTAGACTCCAATCGCTTTTCTACAAGCTACCTCAATTTACATGGGGTTTACTTTATTCCGATGTAAATTGAAGCCATTGTAACTAATTTTTAACGAATCAACAAGAGAATTTAATAGTTCTTTTAATTTTTTTGGAAAATGAATTAATTATTATTCACCATAGCAAAGCAATATCCATCATTACAACTTTTCAAGGATCTGCTCAAAACTATGCATCAACACAATATCAAAAAAAAGAAGAAAAAAGCCATATGTTCTTTGCTTCTATAGACAGAGAATTGCTTGAACTTTTGGCAATTAATACAATTCTAATCCAGTTGATAGTATCTTTTGGTAGATGTTTGATTGTAGCTTCCCCTCTATATATTCATTTATTCCTTTCCTTCCATAGGGAGTAAATAGTCATAGTGAACACTGTCATGTAGATCCTCCCATTGTGCTTTTGGTTTTTTGCTTTTCTGATGATCCATTTGAGAACTTTAGACCAGTCATAAGTTGAGGAATAATCTGCAAGGTTGTGCATAATTTTGTTCCAAATTGTTTTGGAAATCTGCGTTGGAAAAGCAAGTGGTCTCTATCCTCATATTCTTCCTTGCATAGTTCACAAATTGGATCAAATGTACCAAACCATCTATTTTTAGTTCTGAGTCTGTTTTTGATAACCAGCTAGGTGATTTTGGACCCTTTAGGATTAAGAGATTTCTTCCATAAGAATTCAAACTAGGGAACTCTCTCTCCATTGTCTTGGAATACTTTATAGCATGAACTATTACAGAAAACCCCCTTTAGGGTCAACAATCCAATTGACATCATCCTCTCTCTGCCATGAAGTAATTTGGGGAAGGTATTGAAGGATAGAATAAAATCCTCTAAAGTAACTAGACTATATACCATTTTAAATTAGTGAGGAAGCTCTTGCAATGAGGGTTATTATGTTAATCAGTTGAGCAACTTCTCTTCTCTGCACTAATGGACTAAACTCAGTCTAATTGTTAAACCAGATTTATATATTATCGCTATTTAAAACCTTGTATCTCAGCTTTAGCATGTGGCTGAAACTCTAAGAAATGTCCTTAGTGATAGAAATTTGCCAGAAATTTTGGTTTCTAAGGTATGTACCATGAGCCTATTTAATCCATATAACATTTTTATCCAAAAATAGCCTTTAATCCTTTGCAAGTAAAAGACATTTCGTATTAGGTGATAGGAATAATTCCTAATCCACCCTAATTTTTTGGAATGGCTCCCTCACTCCATTTGACTTTAGCCCCTTTTGCATTTTCTACTTTCCCTTACCATAAAAATTCTTTGAATATTCGATCAAGTTCCTTAATTACTCTCCTTGGCAAGATAAGGTGAGTTGTCCAATGGACATGAATGTTAGTTTATATTAAAATGATCAATGTGGTTCTTACGGTAAGTGAAAGAAAATTGTTTTTCCAAGCATTGATTTTGGCCTTGCACTTCTTAATTAAGGGAATGCAATCTGAATATCTAGGCTTACCAAAAGAGATGGGAACACTAAGGTATTTGAAGGGTAAGGGTTGAAGATGGAGCCCTGCTATTATGCTAAGATCATCAGAATTTCTGACATCTCTTAAATAATACAAACAGATCTTTACAATGTTGATTTTTAACCTTAATCATTCAGAGAAAATATGTAGAATGTCCATTAGTATGCTAAAGGATTGCACATCAGCTTTAATAAATAAGATGAGATCTTTTGTAGATATTAGACGAGTGAGTTTGAGTTCACTACAATTGTGATGTAGCTGGAATCTTCCATTACAACTTATAAGTTTAGTGAGAATTCTAGATAACCCTTCCATTACTAGGGTAAATAGATAAAGAGATAGTGAATCCCCTTATCTAATTCCCCTAGTACTTTTAAAAGGTATAGTGGGGACATCATTAACAAGGATGCTAAATGAGGGAGATATGGTGTACACCATTACTCTAGCTGTGGATTGAGTTAGAAAATCAAATGCTGCTAAACATGCCTGAATGAAACTCCACCTTACCGTATCAAAAGCCTTGAAGAAGTTAATTTTCCATAGGCAATTATTGATCCTTTTACCACAATTATAATCTTTTGGCATTTCTTACATTAGCAATACATTATTCCCTAATGATCTTCCATCTATGAAGGCTCCTTGTGCAAGATTGATTACTTCTTTTAGAGCTTCTTTTAATCTGCTTGCTAGTAGTTTAATGATGACTTATAGGAAATTGTTCTGAAGTCCACAAGAGCAGAGGGATTCAATTTCTTGGGAGTAAAACAATTATATGTGTGATTCAACTCTTTCAACATTTAGGTATTATTTAAGCATTCCAGCACTGCTTCAAAAGACAAATTACCTATTATCTCCCAAGGATTTTAAAAGAACCAAGTAGTAAATCCGTCAGGGCTAGGTGATTTTAAAGGGTGCATTTCGAACAACGTTCTTTTGATGTCAAGACTAGTGAATGGCATATTCAAAAGCTCCTTGAGATCTAGGTTTGAGGGGTTGTCAACGAATCTTTTCATGTTTAGCTCATTTTGGAACCTTCATTCTTGCTCATTAAGTTCATAAAGAATCTTCTTGTATAGTTTGATAAAGAATTCTAGTATGAGATCATGTTCCCCATTTCATCCTAGAGTGTAGTGATTTTCTTATGGTTTCTTCCATCTTGAAGAGAAACATGGAAGAATTTTATGTTTGAATCCCTCTCTATAGCACCCCACTACCGTAGGTACATACCGGAACACCCGGAGGACAATCCAGTACATAACCTATAATAATGGCGTGCTAGAGCAGTCACTACAATCACTTAGCATGACATCATGTATCTTTATTCTCTTATAAGACATCATCAAGAAAGTCACAATATTTTGAAACCAAAATTTCCCCATTTCATTTCATAAATCCGAACGTATTTACATTGTAGCTGTTAAACACCCATACATATACATCATCATATCTTAATACAAAATATGCTACATGAAAGAGGAAATTACACAAAAAGTCTATCTAATCTTTCCAATCCTAGCTGACCGACTTTTGAGCCATTTCTTCTTCTTCCCAAAAGTACAAGACTATACTTCTTATAGCATCTCTTAGTAGCTAAAGTCCTCTCTCTCAGTCCTGAAAAATTAACGTTGCAATTTTGGTGAGTTTTAAGAACTCAATGAGGTAACCATCACGATGGTTCACTCAATTCATGCAACACATCACACATGTAACATGTATTTCATATCTTTGCATTTTTGCATAAATTATCACATACCACCTTCTCATTTAAAGGTAAGACAACATATATTTCAATCAGTCAACATACGTAAAACAATGTATATGAAATGCTCATATGACTCTTTTCCAATTATTACGTTGTTGTAACTGAGTGCCTTAATTATCTGTTATGAACGATCAATCACAATAATCAAAGAACAAGTGCGAAAATAACAGACACACACAGATTTATGTGGTTCACCAATGTTTGACTATGTCCACGGGTGGCTAGGGTTTTATTTCACTGTGAATGTTTTCAACATTGGTACACTAGGAGAATAGAACGTATTTATATGCCAAAGAGAATACAAAAGTCATAACTTCCCTCTAATAACTGATACATAACTGCCAACTCAGCGCGGAGTTGGATCCACGATTGTGGGCCTGGTGTAAAGACCAAATATATTTTTAGGCTCCATATCTCAACAATTCTCCCACTTGGAGACTGATCCAGTTAACCCAACCATCTTCATTCTCCCTGCCAATGTACCTAATAAACTCACTTAGCTGTAACATCTCCCACACTAAGGTAGAAGACCAACTGAGGCCTTGCATAGCCCCAGATTCCCAGCATCAACACCTTTAGTCAACATGTCTGCTGGATTCTTAGCACCTTCAATCTTCTTCATACACATCTCACCTTCTTCCACCAGATTGCGAGTGAAATGGTACATGTGCCGGATGTGCTTAGTTCTAAAATGATACACTGGGTTCTTTACCAACTTTATGGCACTCTGACTATCAGTGAAGAGAACCTTGTCATGTTGCTTCTTGCCTAACTCTTCCAAGTAATCAATCAACCATATCATGTCCTTACCAGCTTTAGCTATTGCAACATATTCAGCATCTATAGATGACATAGAGACACACTTCTAAAGTTTAGACATCCAGCTCATTGCTGTCCCATCTATAGTGTAGACATACTCGGATGTACTCTTGCTTGAATCCACATCTCCACTAAGATCAGCATAAACAAAACCCTCTAGTACTACCTTGCCATTCCAATTATAAAGTAAAGTGCTAATTGTTCCTTTCAAGTATCTCAGAAGCCACTTCATAGCTTCCCAATGCTCTTTCCTTGGATCTGACATGTATCTACTCATCCCATTGCATGTGCTATATCAGGCCTAGTACAAACCATAGCATACATCAAACTCCCAACTGCAAAAGTATAAGGCACTTTTGTCATGTGCTCATGTTCTTCAGCTGTCTTGGGTGATTGCTCCTTTGACAATTTGAGATGGTTAGCCAAAGGCGTGCTCCTGAGCTTAACCTCCTCAACTCTGAACCTAGATAACACCTTCTCAATGTATTACTGCTAGGATAGATTTAGAATTCCAGCAAGCTGGTCTCGGGAAATCCTCATCCCTAGAATTTGTTTTACTACACCCAAATCTTTCATCTCAAACTCTGATAACAGTCTCCCTTTAAGATTATTTATCTCCTCCATACTTGAACTTGCAGTCAACATATCATCCACATAAAAGAGTAAAATAACAAAGGAGTCAGTAAACTTCTTGATGTAACAACACTGATCCTTTTCACTCCTATGAAAACTGTTTCTGAACATGAAATAGTTAAACTTCTTATACCACTATCTTGGAGCCTGCTTTAATCCATACAAGCTCCTCTTGAGCTTACACACTATGTGTTCCTTACCAGGGACCTTATATCCCTCAGGTTGCTATATTTAGATTTCTTCTTCTAGATCTCCATGGAAAAAAGTTATTTTTACATCCATTTGCTCAAGGTGCGAGTCCTCTGCTGCAACAATACTCAGCAAAATTCTGATTGTAGTTAGCTTCAAAACAGGAGAGAATATTTCAGTGTAGTCAATACCTTTTCTTTGTGAATATCCCTTAACTACCAATCGAGCCTTGAACCTAACTGTACCATCAGTTTCATTCTTGATCCTGTAGACCCACTTGTTTAATAGAGCTTTCTTCCCTACAGGCAACTCAGTTAACTCCTAAGTATCATTCTTCTCAAGTGACCATATCTCATCATCCATTGCTTGCTCCCACTTGATTGAATCCTTCACCTACAAAGCCTCATCAAAGGATTCTGGTTCCCCTCTATCAGTCAACAACAAATAATGCAAGGATGGTGAATAACTTTCTAGTGACCTGATAACCCTGGTAGATCTCCTCAACACTAGCTCAGGTGTGATTGGTTGTTGTTTTGGTTCTAAACAATATTTTCTGGATTTTCCTTTGGTCTTGCTGCAATATCATGAGGTGAAATTTCCTACAACTCAACCTCAACTCCCACTTCTTCTTCATCTTCAGATCCTACCCCAAACTTGTCCTTATACAGGACATTCTCATCAAATGTCACATCACAGTGTCTCAAGATCTTCCTATTCTTATCATCCCAAAATCTGTATCCAAACTGATTCGAACTATACCCAATGAAATAGCACTTCAAAACCTTTTCATCAAGCTTGTCTATCTTCTCTGGATCAACATGAACATAGGCAGCACACCCAAAAGTTTGCAGGTAAGTAAACTTGACCTCCTTACCCAACAAAACCTCTTCTGGCATCTTGAAACCTAAAGGAATTGAAGGTCCTTTATTTACCAAGTATGCTGCTGTGCTCACTGCATCTACCCAAAACTTTTTTAGCAGCCCAACATGTAGCCTCATGCTTCTTGCTCGCTTATTCAACGTTCTGTTCATCCTTTCAGCAATCTCATTCTGTCTTGCCTTGCCAGGAATTGTCCTGATGCACCTGATTCCTTTATCAGCATAAAACTTCTTGAATTCTGTAGAATCATACTGTGCACCATTATCAGACCTTAGGCATTTGATCTTCAACCCAGTTTGATTTTCAACTTCAGCCTTCCACCTCTTAAAGGTAACACACACATTTGACTTATGTTTTAGAAAGTAAATCCATATTTTCCTACTGAATTCATCAATGAAGTTAACATAGTATCTCGAACCACCAAGAGAACAGATTGGAGATGGCCCCCACACGTTTGTATGTACTAGTTCTAACCATTCTGCCTTTGGTTCTCTGCTAACCTTTGTGAAACAGACCCATTTCTGCTTTCCCATAACACAACTCTCATAAAAACCCATATCAACAGATTTCAAACCTTGCAGATAGACCTTTGAATCTAAAATCTTCTTCCCCTTCTGACTCATGTGTCCTAGTCTGTTGTGCCACAGACTCAAGCTTGATGTACTATCAACTACAGGAACTATGTTCAAACACCACGTGGTAATGTATAAAGTTTCAGATTTTGTGCCCCGTGCTATCATTATAGCTCCCTTCACAATTTTCCAGGAACTCTCCCCGAACACTGCCCTATAACCCGTGCTGTCTAACTGACCAATAGAATTCAGATTCTTCTTAAAGTCAGGAATATATTTGAGATCCCGTAGCTTCCATTTACTCCCACGTGAGGTCTGGATACACACATCCCCTTTTCCAGCAATCTCCAAGGCTTTATTATCAGCAAGATACACCTTCCCAAAATTTCCATACTTGAAATTATGGAATAACTCTCTGCTCGGGGAAGAGTGGAATGATGCACCGAAAACAAGTATCTAGGAGTCAACCGAACTGTCTACACTAAAAATTAAGGCGTCACTAATGTCTTCCACAGAACATACATAATCATCATCTTCATAGGACTTATTGTTTTTTGGCCTTTCTTCTTCTTAGGTTTAGGGCAGTCCTTCTTGAAGTGTCCTTTTTCACCACAGTTCCAACAAGAGACCTCGTTTCTGCCTTGAGATTTTTCCCGCCCTTTTGATTTCGATCGACCATGTTTACTATGGCCTCCCTCCAACTTTCTTCTTCCCCTTCCCTTGACACCGAGTGCATTACCAGATGAATCCCTGATTTCCTTTTTACAAATGCTCTCGCTCAAAACAACATCTCAGACTTCATTAAACCTTCGCTTCTCAGACCCACATGAACTACTAATTGCGGAAACAACAGTATCCCACGACTCGGGTAAAGAGGACATCAAAATTAGGGCTCTAATCTCATCATCAAAATTAATATCAACAGAGCTTAATTGACTGATAATCATATTAAATTCGTTAATATGATTTGTGATAGATACACTTTTAGACATCTCCAGATTTAACAAACGATGCATCAGATATACCTTATTAATGGCCGACGATTTTTGATACATGTTTGCCAGATCCTTCAGTACTCTTGTAATTGTTGTCTCCTTAACGATGTTGAAGGCAACGTTTCTCACCAATGACAAATGAATCAACCCTAGCGCCTGCCTATCTTTCAGATCCCAAACCTCATGTTTCATAGTTTCTGGTTTCTCCCTTGACAAGGGTTTGTAGAGGTTTCTCTAATACAGATAATATTCCATTTGCATCTTCCAAAAACCAAAATCGGTTCCATCAAATTTCTCAATTTGAACCTTCGTGCTTTCCATCTTTTCAGATTGTCGTGATACGAGCGAAGCTCTGATACCAATTTTTTAAAACAATCAATCACAATAATCAAAGAATAAGTGCAGAAATAACAGACACATATAGATTGTGTTTAACACCCCATTACCCTAGGGTACGCACCGGGACGCCCGTAGGTCATTCTGACACATATCCTACGATAAGGGAGCGCTACGTGCACTCATTACAGTACTCCACATGGCATCATATCAATGTGAATGATTAAAGCAATAATTATAAATCACAAGATTTTTAAAACCAA